>JAQZBX010055291.1:0-18471 GCA_029593785.1 Cabassous unicinctus | reverse complement strand
CCGTAGAAACTCAAGCAGTCTATTAAAAAAAAAAAATTGGCATACCTTATTTGAAATAGGTTCAATGCCCAAAATCAACTATGGATTTAAAAACTAACAATTTAGTGTCAAGTAATCAAAGGCTAGTTTCATATTTTAATTATCCACCACTTTGAAGTTTCAGGCTGTCAATCCCACACACATACATACACACACACCCCTTAGTAGGCTAAATATACCCACAGAGCCACCCCTCCGCAATCCAAGGAGATATGAAGGTATATATAATGAAACCTTTTATATACAGCTTCTTCTCTTGCTCACATTCTAGACCACTACTGTTTTTTAAGTGCCATTTCAGAAAACAAATTTAAAAGAGAAAATGAGAAAGACTTCCCAGAAAAAGGATACTTCCATTCCACTATACTTATGCAGGCTCTTCGGATGGGGTTATTGAGTGATAAACAGAAAAGGGCACGGGCAGGTCGGCTGTTGGACGAGTTACCCTGTTTTTTGCTCTTGGCATATTGCTGACGTTTTCTTTGGGAGAGAGATCCTACAGGTGGGGGTGCAGAGGCGTTCATAGTTTGGGCAGCCTTGGCCTGTCTTGCAGCATCGATTGCAGCTTGCCAAGACAGGACAGTTTGCTTGGAGCTATTCGGCTGAGAAGCTGGTCCTTCACCAGAAAGAGGGAGTCTGGTGCCTCTTGCATAGTTTGCCTCTAGGGAGAAAGAGAAAAAGAAATTTAAAACAGCAGCGAGAATCCAGTGTCTGGAAAAAAGCAAAGGCGACTGTCGCCCATCAAAAACAAAGGGCATCATTCCCATGTCCCCATTTTGAACCTCATGTCCCATATTTCAAAAGTACGGTCAGGCAGAACAGCAAGAAAAGTCTACATGCTCTGCCCTCCCTGTCAGTCACACGGGATCACTGCTGAATTAAAGCCCAGACTAGTAACTCTCTACAGCCACTTCTTCACAAGGAGTCTTCAGTGCATTTCTTCTGACAAACCGAGGTCATCTCCAAATATATTCCACTTTCTTTTCCTATTTGTCAAACCCATGTATGTCTAATGAGTTAACAGATATATACAAGAGTTTTTCTCTAAGAAACTACCCCATCACATGTAAAAAAGGACACTGCCAATATTCAATAACATCAATAATTTTCAGGGTGTTAAACATCTCCCCACAGCAACAACTGCAATTATTTCAGCATTTAAAAAAAAACACCACCAATCCTCCACTGGCACTGGGCAATACCAAAAGCCTCATAACAAATATCTAGGTTATGCACTGACACTTCCTGCAAATGAAAATTCATGGTGCTTGGGACTCATTTCCTCCACAGGCTTCAGAAAACATCTTTAGGGCTTTTTTGCATTTTAAATTGCAGCAAGCAGCCAAGTCAGCATCCAGAGACAGGCAAGGCAGTCAGCCTGCAACCCTATACCTTGCATAGACAGACTGAATTATGCCAGGGGCCCTCAATGTCTAAGCAGGAATCATCTCAGTGTAGTCTGGATTCTGGAGCACACGGGGCAGAGCCCCAAAGGGGCCTGTGTGAGAAGCCCACACGGGCTTTGGGTCAGGCTACAGCGGAGGCAGATATCCCTGACACTTACCACCTTCAGCCCAAATCACCTTATTGAGGCAGAAACCAAAGTAAGAGAGGTAGCATGGTGAGAAGTGGAGGGATGGGTGTTTGAAAAACCAATTATTATTAAATGAAGAACAAGGGAGAGTTAAAGCAAGCACAGATATGCCTGCCCAGCAGCCTGGGAAGGGGACAAAGCAGGGAGACAAAAGATAGTGGAGCTCAGGGATGGGCTGGTACCAAACCCTTCCTTGGGGAGCGCGCACCCGGGAAGACTGTGAGTTGGCCGGGGAGGGGGGTGTGTGCGCGCGCGCCTGCAACCTCCAAGGAAGTGGGGGAGGGTTAGCCAGGAACTGCTCCAGCCTCCCCAGACCCAGCCAGAGCTGGTGTGGAAACTGCACGTGGTCCCCGGGCCCAGGCAGGGGAGAGGAGCCCCACAGCGGCAGCCACTCCGCGGGCATTGCTAGGTTACCGGCGTGTTCACAGCCAGCGCTGGGAGCAGGAATACACTCTCCAGCAGTCTCCCACCCAGCGATTCCGAGACCGGGCCTCCCCCCCGCCCCGCAAAGGGAGGGGTGTGCTTCACCCACCCGCGCGAAGGGTGAAATCGGGCAATCCTAGAATTTTCCGGATGCCAAACGAGACCTTCTTCTTTGCCAACCGGGGGGGGGGAGGAGAAAAAGGGGAGCAATGGCTGGTAAGGGGGCTCCCGTTGAAGACTAACACCCCCACACACACACGCCGTTCCATCGCTCCGGTGCGTTGGAGGAAAGTTGAGCCCGAGGACACTAAACTAGAATCACCGGGGCTCACCGCCCCTCCAGCCGCACAGTACTCCACAGACTCAAGCGGCGCCCCCACCCCACAAATGCAGAATTAACTGACACTCAGGGCCTGGAGAGGAGAACGGAGCTCCAGCTGACACGCATCTCCCCTTTCTAGGTAGATGACACCATAATAGAAGCATCCACTCTATCCCTCCAACCCTCTCAACCCACCCAGAGCATCAAAGACGGGGGGTGGGGGGGTGGAGGTGGGAAGAGGAGGACCACAAGGATTAGATTTGGCAGCGGGTGCCCAGGCTCTGGCTGCTCACCTTTCGCGTGGTCCGCTTGTTGCTGCCGTTGATGCTGCATTTTTTTCATCATCATCATCATCATCATCCACGAACATTTATTGAGCGCCTACTGTGTGCAGGGCACTGTACTGGGCGTTGGGGCGGGGGAGGAACTGGGAAGGGGGTTACCAATAGCTGGGAGCCGCGGTCCCTGCCCTTATTTCTCGATTCAGCAGGGGGTGGGGAAGGACGGGGAAAAATAACAGAAATAAGGACAATTTATAAAAGCCGCTAGCCACCCACGCTCCCTCTTTTTCAAAAATGGAGCAAAATAAACTTTAAAAAAAAAATAAAATCAGACGTATATATTATCTTAATAATATATACATGTAATTTTTTGCTGCAAAGGAGAATTGGCTTGGTCCCCTCCTCTAGCCGAGGGACGCCGCGGAAATGCCGGCCCGGCCGCTGGGAGCGTTCGGGGCGCCCCCCATACCCGTCCGCCCGCCCACCCACCACGGTGCCGGGTGCCCGGTGCCCGCCGCCGCCGCGCCGCCGCGGGCTCAGGACCTCGGGCAGCCGGAGCTCACATCCGGGGACGGAGGCGCTCGCTCGCTCCGCGCCCTCCGCGCCGCGCCGCACGCCGGCTTCGCCCTGGCGACGCTGCGCGCCCGCCGCCCCCCCGCCCGAGCCTCCCACGGGCCGCGCCGCGCCGCAGCTGCCGGCTGCCGGGCCCCGCGCTCTCCCAGCACGGCCCGCGCGGTCGGCGTGGCTGCCGCGTGGGGTTCGGGGCTCCGCAACCCCGGCTGGCTCGGCTGGCCTGCGAGGGCCAAAGGGTTAAGCGCGCTCCAGCCGCGGACCGCCCGATTAACCCCCTCCGCGCCGTAGCGCCCATCCCCCCATCTCCCCAAAAGAGGCGGGCGGGGCCAGTGGATCCCGCTGCGGCGGTGTGCGGCTTCACCGCTCCTCCCCCTGCCTGGAGTGGGGCGGGGTGCAGGGGTAGAGGTGGAGGGGATGCTTAGGTGCCTGCCCGCCCTGGTCTCCGCGGGGGCCTCCGCCTCCGCACACCTGGAAGTAGGCCCCGCCCCCTGGGAGCACAGGTGCAAAAGGGCGGTCGTCGCTCCAGCCTCGCGGGGGCTTTGCCTGGCTGCTCTGCCGCTCCAGAGCTGGTCAGACGCCCCCAATTTTCCCTGGCTCTTTCTGGTTAAGTAGCGGGTATGGGGGAGCCCGGCTCTCTGGAGAGCACTCACTGCCCCAGGTAACCTTTGGAACTAACCGGGTTTCCAGGGCGCACTCCCCACTAGCGACCCTCCACCCCCGCCCTTTTCTGGCGAGGTCTGGTGCAGCCTTGGACGCAAAGGCGATTGGCGGGGGAGGGGGTAGCTCGCTCGCTCTTTCTACGCGCTTGCTTGGAGGCAGGTAGTGGGAAGTAGAAGCCAAGGTCTTTCAAACCGCTCTTTTGCTTAAAGAAATAGGTAATGTTACTGAAACAGCTGACTCCCCTCTAGAAGGTGAGAAGAGTAGTTTGTTTTATACCTTCACTGTCTCTTATATTTGAAGTGAGGATGGGGTTTGCAAACAGGAGCCCCTGTCTAGAAGGGAAAATTCTGTATCTAGTGGATGATGATATTTTTCATTTAGCTTTGTGCTGTCTGTCAAAAGGGCGTCTGCTTCGTTACTTCACAGGATTCGAGTTATTTGGTTTTGTTCCGATCTACACCTTCCTGCTGGGTTTTGGAACATTTGAGCACAGTGGCTTTAAAGAAAAATAAAGTAAAAAAGCTCAGCATGAATTTAGAAAAGTGTTTATGGGAAGGTGCTCCTTGGCCCATGAAGACACACACACTGGGCACCCTCAATTTCTGGGGGAAACCTGGGAGGCATCCTGAATTATTGCGGGGCACCTAGTAGTGGGGACCAAACAGATTTCCTAAGGGATGTCCTGTCTGGAAAGGAAAAAAAAAAAAGCAAGCTTTCATTTTTTCCCTTTTTCTCATTGTTTTGGAGAGGCTGAGAGGCAGAGGAGTAGCCCTGTGGCCTAGTGATATGAAGCTGACCTGGGGCCACCTCACCTAAAGCTGTTCTAAGTCAAAAGCTGAAGGGATAGAAAAGGTGCCCTGTGTCCAGAAGCATGTATGAAAGTCACTTTCAGAACTTCAGGTCTAAAGTGTTTCCTCTTGAGACCTTTTCTATAAAATCACCCTGATTTTGCTCACAATTCAGTTCAGTTCAGCCAACGTTCATGAGGCATCTGTCAAGAATAAGGGTCCCAGTGTTGTCAAGAGAAATCTAGGGCACAGCTACACTCTCAAGGACATACAATCCAATGGAAGAAGAAAAGAGTGTATACATCTCTAATACCATGCAGAATATAAGAGCTATAACATTTATGAAGATAGTACTATGCAAGCATCAAAGATTATAATTGGGGGAATCTGAGAAATTTTGAAGAAGATGTCAATTTAATTGCACCAAAAAGTGACTTTAAAAGTGACTAATTTTATAGGGCAGAAATGGGGTAAAAGAATGAGTTTTGGGAGAAAGGAACAAGAGTGAAGGAATGAGGGCAATCAGAATGCAGTGCTGGATGGGTTTGAGAAGAAGCAAAAACGCAGTGTGGTTGAGCTGCAGGTTGCCTGAGCTGTGGGGAGGAGTGAGGCTGGAAAGACCACAGACCCAGTGGAAGAGGGTTTTTGCGCTTAAGGGGACAATTCATCCTCTCGGCAGGGGGAGTCACTTGAAGGTTTTTAAGCTGAAAAGTGACATGATTAATATTGTGACTCAGGTCTCTGGCTTTTACACTTTAGATCTTAATGAGTTTATAGAATTGGAGTTTTTAACGATTTTCCATCTCTTTTTTAAGAATTTCCATCCAGCTTCTGAATAAGTCCCATTTTTTGCAATGTCTCCAGCAAGCTTGTTGAGGGCCTTGATTCACCTCCACAGCCTAGATGCTTTGGCTCATTGAGTAATTTAAATATTCATATTCCTTTGTTAATGTGAATTACTGAATAAGTGAATAATGATAGCTAATATTTTTAAAGACTTGCTATGTGCCAGACAATAGTGTAAGTACTTGTGGTGGTTTGGAATTATGTACCCCAGAAAAAACATGTTCCTAAACTTAATCCATTCCTGTGTGTACCCATTGTAAACAGGACCTTTTGATGAGGTTCCTTCAGTTAAGGTGTGGCCCACCTCAATCAGGATGGGTCTGAATCCTATTACTGGAGTCCTAATTTATAAGCAGAATGAAATTCAGACAGAGAGAGAGAAAGCCATGGGGAGCAAGAAAAGTGGTTCCCCTTTCCTTCCACATCTGATCTAAACTCTATCTTTCAACCTTATCATTTCACACCAGTCACCTTCACTGTGGTCAGCAGTATCCTCATTAGGCTGTGAACATGCTGTGCTCATTTCTGACTCTCTGCCTTGGCTCATGTTTATTCGATGACCTGAAATCCCTGCTTTGCTGACATATAACTAAATCCTCTCTATTAACAAGGCCTTAGTCAAGTCCCTGCTTCCTCCTAGAAGCCTCCTCTGATTACTCTAGCCATGCACATGTCTCACCTCCCCTCTCCCCCACACCTCCCTTTCCCTGAAGGCCTACAGCACCTAGTTTGTCCTTTGATTACATACCTTCTTGTGTCTTGTTTGATTGCTTCTTAGCAGTACATCCTCTCTCTCCACCCACAGTGCAGGTCCACAGGCAAGGACTACTTCCTTACCCTCCTCCCTAACCACCGAGTGTTATGCTCACAGCAGGCACTACCATACTCTGATTAATCTGAACAGGATCATAAAAGCCCACAGATATGACTAGAAATTGTCAGCTAATATTTACAAAATTCCCATAAAATTTATGACAGTACACTTGGCCCTCAGTTGGTAAGAATATAAAACAGAAGGGAAATTGGGTCCTTTGTCCTCCAGGAATTCTAATTAAGGAAGACAGATCCTAAAGGTAATTGTATAGAAAGCTACGTGCAGAATGTATCCATAACACAGGGGGAAGTTGGTCTGAATGAGTCTCCATCCATAGGTGCTGGTGCTAATAGGGTAGCCCTGAACCACTAACAACCAGAACAGGTGGGTAAAGGGAACTGTGACATGTACCACGACATATGTTCCAGGTGGCATGCATAGAGTCAGAGGCAGAAAAGTCCAGAACACGTGCAGAAATCAGTTAAGTATGTGGTGTTTAGGTTAGAATCTGTGGGTACTATGGATATAGTGGTAATAAATGAGGTAACAAGGGCAGGTTGGAACCAGATCGTGGAAAGTCTTAAATGTCCAGCTCACAAGTCTGGGTGTTATCCTATAAGCCAGTGGTTCTCAAACTTTTTGTTCTCAGTACCCCTTTACACTCTTAAACATTAAGGAAGACTCCAAAGAGCTTTTGCTTGTGTAGATTATATCTATTTATATTGATATAATTGCTGAGAAAATTATTAATTCATTTAAAAACAATAAGCCTATTACATGTTAACAGTTTTTTCCAATGAAAATTAGCTATATTTTCCAAGACAAAATAAATTACTAAGAAGAGTGGCACTCTTAAATTTTTGCAAATATCTTTAATGTCTGGCTAAACAGAAGACAACTAGATTCTCAGATCTGCTTCCGCATTTATACATAGTCATACATATTTGGGTTGAAGTATATGAAGAACATTCAGCCTCACACAAATATGTAGTTGGAAAAGGAGGAGTATTTTAATACCCTTTTCAGATAATTGTGGATATTCTTTATTGCTATGACACCAAAACTCTTAAAGGTTAGTTGAAATGTGGAATTTGAAACAATATTAATAAAACTTTTCATATTCTTTTACACTGAAATCTATCGGTTTATCCTATATGTTAAATGAAACTTTTACCCATGCATGATTTGATATCATCATGCATTGGTCATTTAGAAAATATTGGTTCACTGAGTTATAAAGATTTCATTATACAATATCAAAAAATCACATTAATATCACCACCAATCTCACCAAAAAGAAAAGTCTTTTAAGTACTGAGAAACTGTCAAGCTTTCAGTGGTAGAGAATTTTCTAAAATTCTAAATTTTCACTTGAGAGTTCTAATTTTATAATTGGCAGAAAATTCTGTCAAGTTTTTCTTTGAAGTAACTGGTTCACTTTGTTCATTTTCAAGAAAATATCTGCAAAATACCTAAGTTTGAATAACTAAAGTTTGTCTGTCTGTAAAAAACGGTGTTCCATGAAAAGGAAACTGTTCAGTTTCACAACTCAAACCATAGCACAAGTGAGACAATCAATGTATGCAGTAGAAGTACTTTATGCATACTTCCCAATTTGTCATATGGAATAATTTAAATATATATAATTTTAAAAGATTTAATAAAATTAGTATTTTTTTATGCTTCATCAGGGACATTCTTAAGTGAAATTGGCAATCTTTTTTACTGCAACTGCATGGCAGAAAATAACACAATGACCATTAATACAATTTGGTGTCACTGCCTTCATTCATGCTAAGACACCAGCAGTTTTAGCCACCTTTTATTCTGTGCCATCAGTGCAAAGGTCAGTACAGTGGGAAAGGCAAATAAGTCAGTGTGATTATGAAAATAGCTTTGACCTCAAGTACCTCTTGAAAGGGTCTCAGAGACCCCTGTGTAGGGTTGCCAGATAAAATACAAGCTGTCCAAATACTGCATGTGGAGAATACTTATACTAAAAATTACTTGTTGTTTATCGGAAATTCAAATTTAATTGAGCATCCTGTATTTTTAATTCCCACAATTGGCAAACTTACCCCTGTGGGGCTCCATAGACCACACATTGAAAACAGCTGCTTGAGGCCATTTTTGAGCAGATAAGTGATATCAGATCTGTGCTTCATGAAAATAGCTCTGACCCCAGTGGGGAGGATGTATCAGAGGGTGGAAAGATATGTAGGGTACAGGAAATTCTGACGGATCAATTAAGATGTTGCTTCTTAACTGTGTGTTCTTGAGAGGGGCAATTCTATTCTAAGCATAAACAGGGAAAACAGAAAACCCTGCAAAAGGCAGCTCACATTCTAGTTTGTAAATGCCTGCAGAAGTGTGGGGTCCCCCATACCCTGGAGCTAACTAGCCCTGCCCCCCAACCACCAGCCTTCCCACCACCATTAGGAGTTCTTAATTCTAACTGTCTTATACACCACCCAGCACAATTAAAAATCCTTTCTTTTTCCTTTGGCCTCATTGAAAGTAGAGTCCAGCTGGTTTTTATCCTTCATCAAGTAACTGTTCACTTGAAGAGTGCAATTTATGTTTCATAGCAGACTAATTCCAGTTCCTTTAACTAGTTCATTCCCATTCCCCTTGACCCAATTTTTAAATCTTTTCCATCATTCCCTGATGCACCACATCCTCTCCATGCCCCTCCGAGTGGGAAATCCTGGCAGAGTCCAGTACGTACAGTCAGTACCCCACTATCCACACTGAGTGAGGGAAGCAATGAAGGGGACAAGTCTTAAGTTTCTCCAGCTGTGAAATTAACTGGTTATAAAACATGATCTCTAAAGGTTCTTAACATTCTAATATGATTTATTGAAGAGCCTGGATTTTGAAGCCAGGAAGATCTGGGCTCAAATCCTGGGGCTGCCAACTATATACTAGCTATGTTGCTTTGGGAAAGTGAAGCCCTCTTTTGGGCCTCAGTTTCTTCACCTTTAAAATAGGGATAATATCACCCATCTTACTAATTTATTGTGAACATTAAAAATAATATTGTACTGTGAATATTCTCACTGTCCTGATTTTGTGATAATCAGGGTAGGCTAAACATTAGCTATGCTAGAAATCATGCATGTGTCCCCCGACCTAGTTTTTCTTCCTAGGTCTGGTTTTTGGAATGCTGGTGATGAACTAAGCCTAATTTATTATATATCCATCCTGTATGGGAAAAGACTGTAACTTTGGGTATCTTTGGTCAACCTTAAGAGATATAGCAGGGGGACGGATGTGGCTCGGGTGGTCGGGAATATGGAGGGACCTGGGTTCGATCCCCAGGACCTCCCGGTAAAAATTTAAAAAAAGAAAAAATAGAAGGCGAGTGGGCCACCAGGCCCCGTGAGCGGGTGAGCCATCAGGCCCCGCGCACAGGTGTGCCACCAGGCCCCCCGAGCCATGCAGCAAGATGATGACATAACAGGAGAGTGACACAAGGGAGAGCCAAGACGAGACGCACCGAAAAACCGGGAACTAAGGTGGCACAGGCGGTAGGACATCTCTCTCCCACATCGGAGGTTCCAAGGATCGAATCCCAGGGAAGACAGGAGGAGAAGGATGAGAAGAGAGGACAGGAAAAGGACACAGAGTCGCCCAGCGAATGGACACAGAAACAGCAAAAACGGGGGGGGGGGTTAAAAATGGATAAAAGTAAATAAATAAATCCTTAAAAAAATGTATAGAGGAAGATACGGACTATAGTTGGCAGTAATACTTTGACGATGCTCTTTCATGATTTGTTAACAAATGTTTCACAGCAATGCAGGGTGTTTGTTGGGGTGGGGAGTGATGTGTGGGAGCCCTGTATGATGTTATGCATGCTTGTTTTGTAAGTTCATGATATTTACTGAACACTTATAGTTTATGTATGTTCATGTATGAATGATATACTTCAATAAATTGTTTAAAAATATAATAATAATATTGTAGGGAATCGGATGTGGCTCAGGAGACTGAGCTCCTGCCTACCACATGGGAGGTCCGGGGTTCAGTTCCCAGTGCCTCCTGGAGAAGACAAGCAAGACAGCGAGCTGGCGCAACAGGCTGGCATGGCAAGCTGATGCAGCAAGATGACACAACAAGGAGACACGAAAAGGAAACACAATGAGAGAGACAACAAAGCAGGGAGCAGAGATGGCTCAAGCAATTGAGTGCCTCTTTCCCACATGGGAGGTCCCAGGTTCGGTCCCCAGCACCTCCTTTCCCACATGGGAGGTCCCAAGTTTGGTCTCCAGTGCCTCCTAAAGAGAAGACAAGCAGACACAGAGAGCACACAGCGAATGGACACAGAGCAGACAGTGAGTGCAAACAGCGAGGGGTGGGGGAAGTAAATGAATAAAATAAATCTTTAGAAATAATAATATTGTAGAACCTCTGACACATACCATCAATCTGAATCATTAAACTTATTTGAAATTAACTCAACAAACCCATTTGGGAGCAGGTTGTGTGTGTGGGGGGGTAACTATTTAAATGGTGTGGGCAGAAATTAATCTTTGGTTGGGTTTAGTTCTTGCCTTCATGCCCTGACTTTAGAACTTAACTCACCTGGCTCCCCATCCCCACTGAATACAATCCACTGCAGGAGCTCTCCTTTTTAACAGCAGTCCATCATTCAATATAGTCCCAAAGCAACAGAACACAGTGGGCTTTTTAATAGTCTTTGTATTTTGCTTAATTTTAATTTCCAGTACATCAGTATTTAAAATTCAACAGCCAGTACTTATAACCCAAGAAGATAGAGAAGAAGGACAGAGATAATAGTAAAGTAGATATGTACACACATGAATGTGAGTGCGGCCCCATGCTGTGAAAGTGGATACACACAGCACACCGTCAAGGGGTTTAGTCAACACTACTGCACAGCCACCGCAATGTTAAAAGCATTTGCTGCTGCCCACTGCTCTGTCCTATAGAGGGAGCTGCCCATCCCCTCACCCCCAGGCCAGCAGGAACCTTGCTTTGGGCCCCTGCGTCTGCCCAGGGCCTTGCCTTCCTCCCTGCCACCAGGCCCCGTCAATCCCTCGCACCCCCACCTTCATATCCCTGGGTACATTATGCCCTGGACTTGCCCCTGGAGCTGCCCTGTGGGGTTCCGGGCAGGGCTGGCTCCCAGGCCAGTTCCCCGCTCTGGGAGGGGCAGTGGTCGTGCAATGCCCTCCCCCTCCCCGGCCCTGCCTTCCCCAGGACTCCTTCCGAGGGAAGATGCCACCAGTCAGGCCCCCCGAACAGGCACTGCATATTCAGCAATAACGCGGGAGGGACTTTGGGGAAGCATTTGCTAGCCATTGAAAATAAAATTACTGCAGTCATACACTGTGATGGAAAAAAAACACTAATCTGCATCTTATCAACTGCAGAAGAAAATTTATGAGGGCAGAACGTGTTAGGGAGATCCAAAAAGTCAATAAATGTCAGAAATTTCACAGTTCAAACATTATAGTTTCCTTTTTGTTTCTTCAGAGCAGTTTAAATATTCAGTTCACAAAACAAAAACTGACCTGGCACTCACTCTATGTGGACCTGTTTGCTTTTCTTACTACTTAAAAAAAAATCTAAGTCACAAATCCTTGATACTGACATACTTTTCAACTTTTAAATCAATATTATTGAGGAAACCACAAGGATATTAAGGATCTTTATTTCCACAATTTTGCTAATAGAACCCTAGAAATAAGCAGCTCAGATCTTCACAGCTATATAACCTTTGGATTCCCTTTGATTCACAAACTGTAGAGTACTTAGCTAATTTAGGAACATTTTCTTTCTGTAACAAAAATGCAATATGAAAATGCAGTAACCTCTCTCAGTTTCATGTTTATGGTCATAAATAGATGCTAAAAATTGGGAATTGGACTGTGGGTTTGAAAATTTGATAAACTAGCAATAGCTTTATATTTCCTAGGCTATAAGAACATATAGGGAAACGGATGTGGCTTAAGCGATTGGGGTCCCTTCTACCATAGAGGAGGTCCAGGGTTTGATTCCTGAGGCCTCCTGGTGAAAGGCAAGCTGGCCTGCGTGGAGTGCTGGTCTGCGCAGGAGTGCTGGCCCGCACAGAGAGCTGGCACAGCAAAATGATGCAATAAAAAAAGACACAGAGGAGAGACTATAAGAGATGCAGCAGACCAGGAAGCTAAGGTGGCACAAAAGATTGAGCGCCTCTCTCCACTCCAGAAGGTGCCAGGATCAGTTCCCAGTACCACCTAAAGAGAAGACACTCAGACAAAGAAGAACACACAAAGAGCAGACAGCGCAAAACAACGATGGCAGGGGCGGGGGGAGAAATAAATAAAAATAAATCTTTGGAAAAAAAAAGAACATATACAGGAGGAAAAAATGCAACTTTTAAAAAGGTTCCAATTTGAGAAACTGTTATAAATGAAGAGGAACATTGTAGAAGCCAAAAACTTATTTGAAAACGACTCATTATACAAACTTAGATAAACTTACTAAAGATCATCTGTTTCATGTTTTAATAACCAGGTTGGCACTATATTGCATCCAAAAATATGGAACTTGCTATTCGTCAGTTTTATTTTTTTTTAAGTTGCTATTTTTAATGTGTGTTTATAATATACTGAAGACATCTCAGTCAATCATGTATTGAGCAAAATAATCACCATGGCAGGGAGACACACATGGTAGTTGTTATTGTCAACACTTCTATAAAACTGGATAAATATTTGTTAGTGTTACATTTTTATAAATAACTAGGAACACATGGGGCCCAAAGTGAAATATATCAAGAGCTCTATAATTTTTCAAAGACTGATACTACTTTAATGGCAATAACAAAGAATGACAGGGTGTAGGAAAGGGTTTTGCAAACACAATTGTTCATTGTTACACTACATCACAAACAGATTAGACCTTTGGTGATGTGGCAGAGCAATCAAATGGTTTTAAAAGGCATTGGACATATCGAACATCATGTCCCATAAAGCTAAATGCCTAAGTGGTATAAAGGGTCTTTCAGGATTTCTACCTTTCTGCCCACAGCTTGCTCCCCCTTTCCTTCAGCAGGCCTCTCCTTGGCTTCCTTTCCCAGCTCCTTCTGCCTAATTGGGTTCTTTTCATCACTCATAAACTCATTGGAAGTTTTTTCCCTCCAGTTCCTTTATTTCCTCCTCCAAATATTTCTTCATAAATCCCAAAATACCCCAATTACTATGACTCAATATAAACTGCTGAAAGCAGGTGACCACTGCAGGAAATTTAATAAAAAGAATTCTGCAGAAGAGTCAGAAGATCAAAGTTCTAGTTTTGGTCACTCTCAGCTACCATCCTACTACTCTGCAATGGTATGAGGTAGAACTAGATAAAGAACTGAAAGAGCTAGAGGCTCAGAATCCCAGCACTGCTACTCACTGGCTGTAAGAATTTCAGCACTCATTGTCTTTCTGAGCTTACTTCTTCATCTGTGAAGGGCTACCTCATGAGGACACAAATTGTATGAGGATCATAAAAGATCAGTATGGGAAAGCATCTAATAAATTATAAAGCACAAGACCTGTGTTCTCAAAATGAAGTTCCCACAACAGCAGCAGCAGTACCTGAGAACTTGTTAGAAATGCAAATTATCCACCTCACCCCAGACCTACTCAATCAGAAACGTTGGGGGTAGAGCCCAGCAATCTGTGTTTTAACAAATCCTCTAGGTGATTCTGATTCATGCTAAAGTGTGAAGACACTGCAATATAAGATGCAGTGCTTTTCATATTTATTTCTTCTGTTTGTTGCTTTGTATGGTTCTGAATAAATTTTGCCCATATAAAGAATGTGAATGTCACTGTGTTTCAATGGTAATTATTGTGTGAAGTACACAATTGCTTACTCTCTTTTATTCTCTTCTTGATTCTCACAAAAACCCTAAAATGTAATGCAAATGGATCCATTTCACAGAATCTTAAAATGTGGGTCATACAATTTATGACATTTTTGAAGGCTGGGAAATATTCTGCTACAAGGCAGGCCCAATAACCTCATGGAAGCCTATGTACTATAAATTTCAGGGGTACTAGAAAGATCAGTTAACTGATGCCATAAATTCACAGCTTAAAGTTTTGGTCCTCCACCTGAAATGCAAATATCCCTGGAAATATCACCGCTTTATTTCTCCCATAAGGTTGAAGGAAGGAAGAGAACATAGGCACCTTTTTCTCAGGAACTGGATGCCCAACCCTGATTTAGGAAAAATAACCCAAGGAGAGTATCTAGAATCACTAAAGGTAATATTGCTTCCTTCACAATTTTCCCCCAAACAGCTCAGCCTAGCAAACACTGTGCACTGTGGGTGCATAAAAAGCCTTTAGGATTGACTAGGGAGTCTCAGTCTGAAAGACAAAGAATGAGTAGACCACGACAGAGACAGAAGCAAATGGGCAGTGTAGCAGTTTGATATGGTTTATGAATTCCAAAAATAGATATTGGATTATGTTTGTAAACTAGTCTGTACCTGGGCATGATTAAATTATGATTAGGGCTTTGATTGGGCCACATCAGGATGCTGAGTCCCCACTCCCTTGGTGGGCAGGGACTCACAGAGAAAACTACACGGCAGAGAAGAGAGTTGGGAGTTTTGAGCTGGAGCCTGGGAAGTGAACACACAGGAGAACACAGAGGAATAGAGACGGCTCCTTAGACACGGCAGAAGCCCTGGGGAGAGAGACAGAGCCATTCACCCAACAGTCTACAGCTGGCCTTGTGGAGAGAGCACAGAAGCTGAACCTAGAGAGAAATGGAGCCCTGAAAAGAGAGGAACCCAGAAGCCTGAACTCTTGGCAGACGTCAGCAACCATCCTGCCTCAGCACATGGCAATAGACTTTGGTGAGGGAAGTAACTTATGCTGTATGGCCTGGCAACTGTAAGGTTCTACCCCAAATAAATATCTTTTATAAAAGCCAAAAGATTTCTGGTATTTTGCATCAGCACCCCTTTGGCTGACTAATACAGGCAGATTCCTCTTTTTTGGTATAGTAGGAAAGAGAGAAAAACCCCAAAACTAACATGGAAATGGTTCTTCCAATTTCATTCAATCCTCTTCTTCCTTAACTATCTATACATTTGACATTCTAGCAACCCTTTAAAAAAAACATTGTTTTTATATTTGCAAAGCACGCTCACATACAGTATTTCGTTTTCTCATCATAACCCACAAGGAAGATAAAAGTGTACAAGGCCACTGCCTGTAGTGGCAGAGCTTAGGTTTTAATCCTTTACATTAAAGTAACTACTGATAATGCAGGATTTCTTCTGCTGTTAAGTCTTATACCACTTTCATATAATTTGACTTTTTATGGTATGCATTTTGAGTCCCCTCTCATTTCTTTCTGTGTATATATATATATATTTAGATATATATATATTTATTAGAGAAGTTGTGAACTTACAAAACAATCATGCACAATGTCCAGAATTTCCATACAACACCCCTCCACCAACACATTACATTCTCATGGAACATTTGTCACAGATTATGAGAGAACATCATCAGACTATTACCACTAACTATGGTCTATAGCATACACATAGTATATTTTTCCATACCACCCATTATTAAACTTTGATATAAATGCAAGAATATTACTGTTAACTATAGTCCATAAGTTACATTACTTGTATTTTTCCCATGCATCTGCATATTCTTACCACCTTGTAAAAGTGATGTACATTTATTCTATTTCACAGAAGAACATTCTTGAATTTGTACTATAACCACAATTCTCATCCACCTCTGGGTTCCCTATGTTATTCAGTTCCTAGATTATTCTCTAGCTTCTTTCAATTGACATTTACATCCCTAGACGATCCCTTTCAGCCACAATCCCATTTATAAACCAGTTGTGTTAGTTATACTCACTATAGTGTATTACCATCAACTCTATCCATTTCCACATTTTTAAAGTCAAGCTAATTAAAAATTCTACATACATTAAGTATCAGTACACTTTCTCAGCCCTCATCCCATCTCCTAGTAACCTGTACTCTAGGTTTTAACTCCATGTGTTTATTCTTCATATTACTGAGACCATAGAATATTTGTCCTTTTGTGTCTGGCTTATTTCACTCACATAATGTCTTCAAGTTTCATCCATGTTATCATATGTGTCCCAATTTCATTTCTTCTTACAGCAGCATGGTATTCCATCCCATGTATATACCACATTTTGTTTATCCATTCATCGGTTGATGGACACTTGGGTTGTTTTAGATATTTTATTTGCCGTTACTGTTGGGATTGAATCATGTCCCTCACAAAAGGCAAGTTCAGGTCCCAACCCCTGGTCCTATGGATGTGGACCCACTGTAAATAGGATCTCTTGAAGATGTTACTTCAGTTAAGTTGTGACCTACCTGAATAAGGTTGGGCTTTAATCAGATTACTGGAGGCCTATATAAGAATAACAAAATTCAGACAGAGAAAAAGAGAAGCCACAGGGAGCAGCCAGAAGTTGGAAGTCAACAGAACCCAGAAGAAAAAGAAGAAGATGCCACCATGTGCATTGCCATGTGATAAAAAAGCCAAGAAACCCCAAAGGTTGTTAGCCAGCCAGAAGACAGCAACCCTGGGAGGAAGCAAGCCTTTTAGCCTCTGAAACCATGAGCCAGTATTCCTGTTAAGTGAATTGTATGTATAGACCACATTTTGTTTATCCATTTATTGGTTGTTGGACACTTGGGTTGTTTCCATCTTTTGGCAATTGTGTATAACACTGCTATGAACATCAGTGTGCAAATGTCTGTTTGTAACACTGTTTTCAATTCTTCTGGATATACTCCTTGTAGAGGGATTGCCAGATTATACGGCAGTTCGATATTTAGCTTCCTGAGGAACCACCAGACTATATTCCACAGAGGTTGCACCATTTTACATTCCCACCAACAGTGAAGGAGTGTTCCTATTTCTCCACATCCTTTCCAGCACTTATTGTTTTCTCCTACCATTTTTAAGTTGTGTTTTCTTGAATCAGCTCTCACCCAGTAACTTCTGAGGAAATGGTTCTGCCAGTTTTTGCTAGTTATTCAAAGATTCTGTGGAGGAACAACACCCTGGAGCATCTTACACTGCCATCTTGGTCAAATGGAAGTCCAGAGCTTAGATGTTAAGCCTGGCTTTCCAACTCCAAATATAGTAGTCTTTCTACTATACGCTCTTTCACCTTGGTGTCTATTTTCTATCTGGTTTGTACCCTAATGCTGAGGTGAAGCATGGCAGGTGAGTAGCATCACTGCTTAATCCCCATAGACTCTTAAAAAGAAGAATACTAGGGCTATGGTGCCCTTGCACAGAGCATGAATCCCAGGCTCCCATCTTTCAAGCAGGTTCCCAGTTTGTTCCCCCTGTTTATCAGCTTCCTGCTTTTAGAGCACAAGAGCTTAATGACTTCGCAGATGGGCAACATTGTTAGCCATGAAAAAGAGATTCTGCTACACATAATTGTACTCCAAAAATATCACTGTGAAAGTGTGTAGATGAGTCACAGAGTTTGCAGGGGAACTTCACCCAGGCCAGGTCCTTCTGGTAACAAACACCACGGAGCTCTGCAGAGTGGGCCAGGGCCTGGTCCCTCTCCAACTCTAAACAAAGGGTTGCTGAGGCCAAGCTGAAAAGACATTCCTTATACTATCATTGAGGTTAGTACATTTGCTCTATGCATAGAAGTTTGGCCTAATGTTTTCTAAAATCCTTCCCATCTACAATTCTAACTTACACACATCAAAAAGTCTATCTGCTCATTCTCTACCATTTATATAACTCCAGCTCTCACCTTTGTAATAATGGATCCAAATTCATATTTCTTGTCCTGCCCTTTAATCTGAGCTCCAGTGCCATACCTCCTAACATCTGCCAGATGTTGTTGCCATCAAATTAAAGTGGAATGGTCTAAAACCAAACTAACTTCCTCTATAAACTAGCTCCCCACAGCAACTTCTAGCACAACCATTTTCTCAGCCATCAAGACTCAATATAGGGGGGACAGATGTGGCTCAAATGGTTGGGCGTCCGTCTGCCATATGGAGGGACCTGGGTTTGATCCCCGGGACCTCCCGGTAAAATTAAAAAACATATATACAGAAGGCGCATGGG
>JAQZBX010055290.1:0-18462 GCA_029593785.1 Cabassous unicinctus | reverse complement strand
GAGTAAGTCCATCTGAATATACATGAAAGATATATAAAATTGTTCAAATGATCAAGGGATGGGGCATGGTCACGGTGGGTAGACAATTACTCAATTAATGAGGGAATCTGAATTCCCAGCCTGGAGAGCTCTGCTACATTCCCCAAGGGAGCAGCAACCATCCCCTGAGTGCAGAGGCAGTGTCTGGCAAAAGAGGATGTTAGTGTTTTAAATAACCCTAGGTAGTGGTTATGCGCCTCCTACCACCATGTTATCCAATATCCTTGGGGAACACCTCACTGCACTACTAAAGCATCTAGTATCCTTATCTCTACTTTTCAGATAAGAACAATCAAGGTTAAATCACTTATCTAAAGTCACACAGCAAATGAGTGGAAGAACTAGGATTTAAACTCAGTGTGTCCAGTTCCAAAGTGAATGCTTATTTTACAACCACTAAATTATCTCCCTTCAAAGGAAATTAGTCCATATTTCTGAATATTAATAATCTCCTTAAATCGTCTAAATGACAAACCTAAATATTATGAGTTTTTCTGACTTTCAAAAGTCTTAGTGGAAAAATTATTGAAATTTTTCAAGTTGAGTTATCGCATGTTGCATTCTTTTATTCTTCAATATACTCCTTCCAAAATCTATTTTACAATTATTCCATCTTCCCTGGAAAATCTTAAAGGACCAAAATAAACTTTGTCCCTCTACAAAAGTCTGATAATTATATTCTAGACTTTTTAAAAATCGACTATTGATTATTTACCGGTAAAATGTTATCACATTTATTTTATCTTCTAAGGTACAAATTATAGGCATTTTATATTTTATGGCTTAGAGACTAGGGAAGTATTGGAATGCTAACTTCATGTCTGGGTCAATCAGGCGATATAAATTTCAGTTGTCCTATTAGAGCCATTAAGAGAAAGGATATGAATCAAGGTTATGAAGTTAAGAATTGCTTCCCATCATTTTCAAAAATGCAGCTGACTCACTTTGCCAAATGAAAAAAGCCATGGTCCAGGAAAGTACAAAACTACATCTTTGCCCACATGGTTCCTCCAATTTGTGGTAAGAAACCACTCTGGTCTTTACCAGAAACTGTGATGCCATCATTGGCAAGGGCCTCCTGATGGGGAAGTGCAATCTGAATGGAGAGAGTATAGCTGGGGAAATTCTGGCAACAAGTTGAAATGACGTTGATATTTCTTGACATTTCAACATCCCCTATGCCTGAAAGCATGGAGATGTATAGCCTCTGGCCACATCCCTTCCCAGAATAACCAACACGATATTCTAGCAGTGCAGATTTCCATTAACCGCCTAGAGATTTGAGATAAGAGTGGTCAGCAATCCATGGTTGAATGGCTCCTGATTTAATCATTTGAGCTAATAACATTAATAATAACAACTACCTACTGTTTGGCACTCTCTTCAGTCTTTAGATGTATTTTTTTCCAATGATTTACAGTATTTAGATGTATTATTAACAATGAAGTTCACTAGGATGTAAGCTCCTTGATGAGAGAAACCTTGTCTGTCTCCTCATTCTAGTTTGTATTTACTTGGCAGGCACTCAATGAATATTTGATGATTGCATCACATTTAACATTTTCAAGGCCATATCATAAGGTATTATCATGTTGTTCATTTAAGAGTCATTCTAGTTGACATGGCAATAGTAATAAATAGGGCTTGGAGTATGTGTTTTCGGTGACCTTCTATTAGGCTTGAGATTCAGGATTCAAACTCAGAACTCAGACTGCCTGATTCAGGTTGTGACCTCTCCCAACTCACTGGTCTAAAACTGTTGGCAAAATACACAGTACTAATGTGAATGGCATTCTTTACTTTCTGAAAGGTCAATTTTGTACAGAAGTAGTTGTTTTCTCATCATGGAACATCAAGATGCTTTGAAACCTCTCAAGATAATTAAGCTCACATTGCAAATGCCTGGGAATCAAGTCAATTGTGAGCTCTAAATAGGCAACCGCTGTTGGAGATAATCAAGATTAGAAGGCCTTTCCATCTGCATGGACAGATAAATAAAACTAAAGCAACACTAGCGTTTAAAATGTCAGTGCAGCAACTGCTGAGCACCTTTTCCTTTAGAGAAGTACGTGCTCTTCTCGCATTTATGCACCTGTATCCTAAAGTCAAAGAAATTTTGTAACCAAATAAAGGAACTAATTCTGATAACTAGCCCCAAAGATTGAAAAATGTTATGCAGTGTTTTTTTTGTTGTTGTTAATACAGTTTACTGAACATGAGTAATTTGGTAATTACCTATTGGAAGCCAGTAGTAGGCACTGAAAGTCAAAAAATTAGTCAATGTGACCCCTGCTTTTGTAAAGCTCATGATTTAGGGGGTATGAAGATGCATAAGCATATTATTAACATAGAAATGCCAGGATGGATTATGTCCAAAGCACAAAAGAAGGAAGGATGATTAGAGGCATCCAGAAGGTACTCTAAAATAATCACCTTGAATGAAGCTCCTAGCTCTGTCATTAACCTCTAAAATGGCATTACAATGAGGGAGTTTGGCTATCTGCTTGCCGATAAGGGATCGGTGAAAATGCAAATATGTAAGCCCATTTTTGGAAACTCCTTTTTTATATATACAGTAGTTGGGAAAATGTTACTCTAGTTTATCATATATGCACAGCATATTAATTGCTCATATATGAGATTTAACCCCTTTATGGAAAATTAAAACAAGGTATGAACCATGCTTTATAAAGTTTAAATTATGTTCCTCCCCAAGCAGAAAACATTTACAGGTATTAACAACTCTTAAAATCTGCAAAGTTCAACGTTACCATAAGTGTCCCAAATTTACCTAGACATATTAAATCTGACAATATTTTCCAAACTATGAAGAAAACTGCTTTTAAGATAGCAGACCTGTAAATTAGATTGAACTACTATAGTCTTTTTGCACTTGGAAAAATAAGCAAATTAGCAAATCAACAACAAAATTAAGTGGGGTTATAAAAAAAATTCACGGTGGGAAGCATGTCTGAAGCTCAAGAGAGACTTCATGCAAGTGAAAGGGAAGTGATGGTAGGAAGGGAGAGAAAGAGGCCTGTAGAAGATATTGTGAGGTCTCCCTGGGCACTAGGAAGCCCACATGAGACAAATGGAATAAATTAAGCCCTTAGTTAAATTGTTTGCTATTGTTTGAAGAAAAGCAATGGATCAAAAACTAATGGTCTCAAAGGTGATTCAGGTTGCATCTGTACAGTGCTTTAACAAAGGACAATTGAGTGGGAAAATCTGTCAAACTAGTTATTTGAGTGTGTGAAAAGAAAAAATTAAGCCAGTGTTACCAGTTGTGATAGCACTGTGTAGACACAGCCTGAATATCTCCCTGACAAGTAAAAACCACTTATCTGCATTTTCTGTGCTTTACCCAAGAAAAGAAAAACCACATTGATCTCTTGCCACTCAACTTTCCTACTCCTTACCCAGAGAGGTTCTATTTTTGTCCTCTTTGTCTTTCTGTACAAATTTAAAAAGAAATGAAGTTGTGAAAACTTCAGCTGAATAAAACGCAAATCTGGGACATCTCTGACATAGGAAAAAGTAATTTTTTATTAGGATGTATTTTCTAGGTTTGCTGCAAGGGATGGTGTGACAGAAAAGAAAAACTTGAAAGACAATTTTTAGACTTCAAATTGCTGTCAAGGGTTAGCTATTTTTCCCTAACTAACTAAATATATATATATATATATATATAAAGTTGCACTTTGAAAATTAGTAAGTTGAGCCAAATAAATCTGCCTTTGAATATTGAAAATTACTTCAAAATACATCAAAAGGCTTGAACACATAGGCACGTGACACAGGAAATTTTTGCCTTGAATTAGGGCCCTGCAATATTAGACCATGCCTCAGTTTGCCAGTGCTGTTAAACAAATACCACAGACTAGTTGGCTTAAATAGCAGGAATTTATTACTTCACAGTTTGGGAGGCTAGGAGTCCAAAATCAGAACGTTGGTAAGACCACGCTGTCTCCAGAGTCTGCAGCATTCTGGTTATGGCTTTTGGGCAATCCTCCATTACCTGGCAATCTCTCTCTCTCTTCCTCCTCTGGCTTTTTACTTACTCTCAGTCAGAGCATCTCTGCTTATAAGGACTCCAGCCATATTGGATTAAGGCTCATCCTCGTCAGTTGGCCACACCGTTACTAATAGCATCTTCAAAGTTCCTGTTCACAAATGAATTCACACCCACAGACTGGAACAGGAGTTAGGAATTGAACGTGTCTTCCAGGGGAGAGGATTCAATCCCCAACAGATGACTTCCTTGTTTCCCATACAGAAGGTTCTCATCTAACTATTGCCTTAACAATTTTGCAAAAGTCAGTAACCTAATGACCGTGGGATGGCTGCTTGAAATTGTAAATAAAATTTTTAACTCGCCCACTCCATTTATTTACATATTGTTTATGACTGTTTTCCTCATGTCAGGACAAAGATGACAAGCTGTGGCTGGGCTCTAATGACCTGCCAAGCCTAAACCTTTACAAAGTGTTGATCCACGTTCCAGATGGTTGCGCTTGCAGGAAGAAACCATCCTAAGCACTTTTAAAGGATCAGCATGTTAGAGTCTGTGTGGTTGAAGGGATCACTGACACGTTTCTCTACTGATTCCTTGTGATGGTTAGACTCATGTGTCAACTTGGCCAGGTAATGGTACCTGGTTTTTTGCTCAAGCAAATACTGGCCTAGTGATTATTGTGAGAACATTTCTTAAATCATCAGTAAGTTGATTGCATCTATGTCTGATTACATCTACAATCAACTGAGGAGATTGCCTCCAGCAATGAGAGACATCTCATCTAATCAGCTGAAGGTTTAAAAGGAGAAGTGAGAGTTTCCCTATCTACTTCAGACAGCCAGCTTCTCCTGGAGAATTCTTCAGAAGCCTTCCTCCTCAGAGATCCCAGCTTGCAGCCTGCCCTGTGGAAACTGGACTCAGGTATCGCCACAGTCACGTAAGATAACTTAATAAAATCCATTAATGTTTGGATATCTCAAGTTGGTTCTGCTTCCCTAGAGAACCCTGACTAATACAGCTTGGTACCAGAAGTGGTTCTTGAGAAGCAGAATCTTAAGAACGGGATTTCTCAATTGGTTCTGGGCATTTCGGAATTGGCTCTCTACTCTTACTAGATTCAAAAGCACTAATGACTCTATTTCCAATAATCAAGATGCTACTGATATTCCCTGATGTGAGTTGGCAATAGAGATATGCAAATTATCACCACTGGATATGGCTACTCACAAGCTTATAACAGGCAAGGCTCTGGGTGAGAGTGTTTCTGACACCTTAACAGAGTTTTGTGAAGTTAAAAGGTATAATGATATTGGATGATTATTCCTAAATATGCTGAATACCATTATAAAAGGGCAGGATGGGCTGAAGTAGTCAAACTTGCAATTTAAGTGCCACATGAAGGATATAAATTTTCTACATGTGACCTGAAAGAAAATCTTGTTTCATGTAGCTGCAGACTTGAAATCTCTGAAATCAGACCCAGCATCTCACTGTGCCTGTAGCAGAGTTACAACAGAAACTAAATATTTAAACTTGCAGGTGCCTGCTGTTAAAGTGAGGGCATTGATTGGAAAGGAATGGTATCTGGAAATTTGGAATGAGGACATATGGGTTGATAATGATAGCAATGGAGACATTGAACCCTAAATTCTTCTGAGTCTTTGCCAGATAAAAACTGTAATGGTCTGCCCTGAGAAACAGCCACCTGACCTCCAGGCTGTCCTAAGGAAATATTTACGCAACCTCCAGTTTGACCTAAGGAGTTTGTCTTCTAACTTCCACCTGAAGAGTTTAATCCTGTTTCACTAGATCAAACTGCAACAGAATGCCCTAAGGTAGTTGACTTGCAAGAAACTTCTAATCCTTCTCACTACCCACCCAGACCATTACTCTTTTCTTCCAGACCTATGTAAACTCAAGTCCCAAAGGCCCCAAAAGGTGAGGTAAGATGTGTGACCCATGAGGAAGTATGTTATACTCCAAAAGAACTACATGAGTTTTCTAATTTATATAGACAGAAATCAGGGGAATATTTGTTGGAATGTATTAGACTTAAGTATGTTTGACAGACTTAGAGAGATTGGAATATTAGAGTGCATCTATTATGTAAGATATGCTCACCGACCCCAGGGATGTCTAGAGGACCCACGTTTCACCAGGGCTTTGAAGAATAAATTTATTAGATTAACTCCATCTTCCCTGAAGAGCTCTGTGGTTGCTCTTCTCTGTAATTCAGATATTACTGTGGGAATTACTGTCACTGAATTGGGATCATTAAGCACAATGGGCATGATCTTATCCTGGGTTGGCAGAAACCAAGTGATAGCACTTAATGCCAAAAACAAGGTGGGCATAGCTACCACAATGAATAGCAGGTCAAAGCAGTAATCAAAATAGTCTGAGTTGCAGAGACCTATGGTGTTGGGTAATAGCTCATGGGGTACCTAGAAATAAAATAGATGGGCAGTATACTAAATTCCTACTTGATCTGTATAAGCATAAGAGTTCTAGGTCAGGTGAGCAAAAGTTAAACTCGATTTACAAAAAAAAAAGTCATAGCCTCTTAATCAATTCCAACCTTGAGACAGTTTACAGACCCAGAAACCCTTGAATGAGTGGAAGGAGTGGAAGACTAGGTCACCTTGGGGAAGGATGCTCTTACATTGCCAAAAATTTATGCTGTCAATCTTCATCCCAGCCTTTCTCAAAGATATCAACAGCCTTTTACCAGTGTTACTGTGCATTGGGGAAAAGGAAATGATCAGACATTTTGGGATTATTAGACACTGACTCAGAAATGACATTAATTCCAGGAGACCTAGATAATCACTGTGGTCCACCAATCAGAGTAGGGGCTTATGAAAGTTTGAATTTGGTGAATTCCCCTCCACCCAATTATGTTTTTAAACTAATCTATTCCTGTGTGTGTGGTACCTTTGATTATATTAGATTCACTTTAGATCAGTTGATTAGAGTGCTTTTGATTGGACTAAGTCAGTGAGGCATAAGTCAGGTTGAGTACCACCCTCTAGCTGGGTCTTATATAAACACAGAAAGAGAGACAGAGAAAGAGAGCCACCATTTTTGATGCTGCAATGTAAGAGAGAACTCAAGGATTGCTAGCAGTCAAAGCTTAAGCACGAAGCCCCCAAAAGGCTGGGCCCATGGAGCAGCTCAAAGCTGAAAAGATGAGTCATATGCCTGATAGTTCACAGCTGAACTCAGGAAGAAAGCAGAGCAGCCGAGACTGAGAGAGAAGGCCAGAAAGAGACAAGCCCTATCCTGCTTGCTCACAGCTGAGTTCCGGGAAATGGTAGATTCTGGAGGGGAGGGCAGGAACCTTGGAAGAGATCAGTGGCTATCTTGCTTCAGCACATGGCAAGACCCCAGGATCACCAGTAGCTGACTTTGATGAGAAGGCATCTCTGCTGATACCTTGATTTGGACATGTCATGGCCTTGGAACTCTAAGTTTTTACCCTAAATGAAATTCCTTTGTAAAAGCCAACCCAGAATGGTACTTTGCATTGGCAGCCCTGAGGCAAACTAAGATAGGGCTTATGCCCTTACCTCAGGAAAATAGTAAATCCTCATAGCAAAATAGTAAATCAAAAGCAATGCCAGAAACATGGAGGGATTGCAGAGATCAGTGCCACCATCAAGGACTTGAAGGATGCAGGGGTGGAGATTCCCACTACATCCTCTCAACAATCCTATTTGGCCTGTGCAGAAAACAGATGGATCTTGGAGGATGACAATCGATTATCATAAACTTAACCAGGTGGTGACTCCAATTTCAGCTGCTGTTCCAGATGTGATATCATTGCTTGAACAAGTAAATATATCCCCTTGTATCTAGAATGCAGCTATTGATCTGGCCAATGCTTTTTTTCTCAATTGCTGTTAGTTAGGACCATCAGAAACAGTTTGCTCTCAGCTAGTAAGGCCAGCAATATACTTTCACTGTGCTACCTCAGGGATATATCAACTCTCCAGCCCTATGTCATAATATTGTCTGCAGGGAACTCGATCATCTCTCCCTCCCACAAGACATCACATTGCTCCGTTATATTGATGATATCATGCTGATTGGACCTAGTGAACAAGAAGTAGCAACTACTCTAGACTTATTGGTAAGGCATTTGTATGTTAGAGAATGGGAGATACATCTAACAAAAACACAGGGGCTTTCCACCTCAGAGTAATTTCTAAGTTTTCAGTAGTGTTAGGTAAGTCAAGGTATCCCTTCTAAAGTGAAGGATAACCTGTTGAATCTGGCCCTTCCTACTATGAAAAAAGAGATACAACACTAAGTTGGCTTCTTTGGATTTTGGAGACAACATATTCCTCTTTTGGGTATGCTACTCTAGCCCATTTACCGAGTGACTAAAAAGGTTGCTAGGTTTGAGTGGGGAATGGAGCAAGAGGAGGCTCTCTGATAAGTCCAGGCTGCTATGCAAGCTGCTCTACCACTTAGGCCATATGATCCAGCAGATCCAATGGTACTGGAAGTACCAGTGGCAAAGAGAGATGCTATCTGTAGCCTTTGGCAGTCCCCCATAGCAGACTCACATGGAGCAAAGCCTTGCCATCCTCTACAGATAACAACTCTCAGTTTGAGAAACAGCTTTAGGCTTGCTACTGGTTCTTGGTAGAGACCAAATGCTTAACCATGGGCCACCAAGTTACCATGGGGCCTGAGTTTCCTATCATGAGCTGGGTGTTGTGTAACCTGCCAAACCATAAAGTTGGGCATGCATAGCAGCACTCCAACATAAAATGCAAGTGACACATATGAGATAGGACTTGAGTGGATTCTGAAGGCACAAGAAGTTACATGAGGTAGTGGCCTAAATGCCCATAGCCCCTACTCCTGCCGCATTTCCTTCTCTTTCCCAGCCAACGTCTATGGGCTCTTGGGGAGTTCCTTACAATCATGTGACTGAGGAAGCGAAAACTCAAGCCTGGTTACCGATGGTTCTGCACTATATGCAGGCACCACCTGAAAGTGGACATCTGCAGAACTATAGTCCCTTTATGGGACATGTCTGAAAGACAGTGATGAGGGTAAATACTCCCAGTAGGCAGAATTTCGAACACTGCACCTGATGGTTCATTATGAACCACCAGGTGCAGTGGCCTGGATTACCCCTAGTGATCCACTAGGAAAATTTTTGCTTCCTGTCCCTGCAACATTAAGCTCTGTTGGTCTACAGGTCTTAGTTCCAAAATGAGGGGTGCTTCCACCAAGAGACACAACAATACCATAAAACTGGAATTTAAGACTGCTACCTGGCCACTTTGGGTTCCTCATGCCTCTGAGTCACCAGGCAAATAAGGGAATTACTTTACTGACTGGAGTGATTGATCCTGACTATCAAAGGAAAGCAGGACTGCAACTACACAAAGGAGGTAATAAAGAGTTTGTCTGAAATACAGGCTATTCCCTAGGGCATCTCTTAGTACTACCATAACCTGTGATTATAATCAATGGAAAACTGTAACAAACCAATCCAGGCAGGATTACCAATGGCCCAGAAACTTCAGGAATGAAGGTTAGGATCACCCCACCAGGCAAAGAACCATGGCCAGCTGAATGTTTGCTGAAGGTATAGGGAACATGATCTAGGTAGTGGAAGATGGTAGTGATAAATGAACTACAACCATGTGACCAGTTACAATAATGAGGACTTTAATGGTTATGGTTATTTCTTCCTTGTTTTGTTATAAGTATGTTTGTATATATACTTAAAGACAATTTCTTTGTTTTCTTCCCTATCTTATCCTCTTATCACATGATATTAGTTTCATGTCATAGTAGTTAAGTTAAAGGACATCAAGTTTAAGAGTTAAGGAGTTGTACTCTATTCTGTACAGATTTAGTGCATTTCCATTTGTCTGCAGGACAGTTGAGTATTGTTAGGTGAAAATTATGTCTGTTCTTGTTTTTATTTAAATATTAAATATGGTTTAAGGTGATGTTTATGGCTGCCAAGTTGAAAGGGGTGGACTGTGATGGTTAGGCTCATGAGTCAGCTTGGCCTGGTATGTTGCCCAGTTGGTCAAGCAAATACTGGCCTAGTTGTTACTGTGAAAATATTTTGTGGACTTAAATCATTAGTAGGTTGATTGCATCTATGGCTGATTGCATCTGCAATCATCTGAGGAGATTGCTTTCAGCCATGAGAGATGTCTCATCCAATCAATTGAAGGCCTTAAAAGGCAAAGTGATGATTTCAGCAATCAGAAAATAGAATCCCCATCTCTATTTCAGCCAGCCACCTTCTCCTGGATAATGTGTCAGAAACCTTCATCAGAGTTCCCAGCTTGCAACATGAACTCCAGAATTTGGATTCATGTATCATCACAGTCATGTGAGACAATTTTATAAAATCTCATAATATTAACAAATCTCATAATATTTCCCAGAGAACCCTGATGAATACACTCCTCTATCAGCTTACCAGACCTGCTTACCCACAGATAACGTCTTTCCTGAACACTCAGCATTTTATGCTCTGTCTGCCTTATGTTTACCTCTCTGGTTAATACATCCTTTCTCCTTCTCCAACTTAACAAGTGACATTTTTAGAAGTTTCAGCTCTTCTATGACGCTTACTCTGATCTTTCCAGGAAGAATTAATCACTACATTTTAATACTACTAAAGCATTTTTGTAACACTAAATTAGCCCTTACCACATTGTATTGTGACTCTGCCTTGATTGCTATGCCCAAACTCCTTAGAGACAGAAATTCCATCTTATTTTTCTTTCAGTGGTGCTCAGTAAGGTGACTAGCATTTAGTAGATACTCAATAAATGTTCCCCGAAACCGACTGAAAAATTGTTTACGGCAATACTTGAAAGGTAACAATGGTTTCTTAGAATCTATTTGCAATTTTATTATTTTAGTAAAAAGCAGTTTCCTGAATGAAGAATGAAGAGCTGGAACATTATGAGAGAAGTGAAAGAAATTGAAAAACATCTGGAATATGGAGTGTCTCAAAAGGGTCCAGACCCTTGGAAATGAGGAAAAAACATGCTGTCCCAAGTTCTGAAGACCAACTTTGAAATTGATTTCCTGCCTAGCTCCAGCCCTCTTAACCCATCAGCCCTCTTTAAATCATGCTCACATTCTTCTCTGTCTCAACAGTCCCTTGGGGGATGAGCTTCTATTGCTTTTCTTTCCTATTTCCCCAAGTCATAAACCCCACTCCAGCCTTAGCCTAAATATTCTTCTTTCTTTCCCCCTTCCCCACTGTCCTTTTGTCATATTGCCTATCTCTGAACCCAAGTCCAATGTGAGACTACTCATAGAGACTTGGTTCTATTTTTATTTTCAAAAACTCTAAATTTTAGACTCTTCTTACATTTCTCTTCTATTTACTTTGATTTTCTAAGTAATTTTCATTGATTAGAATTGGCTGAATTTGGATTTTCACTCCCAGAAAAATGGTCAAATGAATTCCATTGTTTTTTCATTGCATGCAATTTATTCCTTGAAACTCCCCTAAATTCTAATCAAGTGATGCTTGCTCACTTTTATTTTTTCAAGCATTATGTTTTCTGAAAAGTGACTATCATCTAAAATCAGCACTTAAACAATAATGATCTACTTCATGTTTATCTCTTGAGTGAGTCTGAGTGCCTTGGACTCCTTTATGCCTCTTCAGGGGCCACAGCACCTGCAGATAACACCCAGAGGAGTCTTTCAATTATGGGGTTTTTTGCTAACTAAGAGTTAGGGCCTGAAAACACTCCTAAGTGTTTCCTCAGCAGGTGTGTGTCCCCCAGTCTCCTCTTACTAAAATTTCATTTTCATGGATGGCTAATTATACAATGTAGAAGTAAAAGGAGATGCTTTTTAACTTTTAATTTAAAAAATAATAGATATTCATTCCTTTGGTCTAAGGATCTTATACTGACCCTGCCAAAATCTACTAGGCAAACACCATTTCTGCTGCTTTACAATCATTCATACAATGGTATTGCTTTTTTGCCTCTTCTGCATTCTTTCCCTCTTCTTCTGGAAAGAGAAACATTCCTTTGCTTTTGGAAACCACCATCTCTATCCATGTGCTAGGGAATAAGCTAGCGACTTCCCTTCCTGTCATCCCATCTCCTGGGGGGTATTGGGAACAGATGACTCAGATATGGCTAATAAGAATTCACAGAGTTTTGGCCATGGCTTGGCACAACTTAGCTGGGCCAACTAGAGTCATCACTTGCTAGAACTATGGTTGAAGAGGTTCTGCTTCCTTTCTCACTGAGATAGTGATTACCAAGGATCACATGAGCATGGAACAGTCAATGCCTGTTTCTTCTACCACCATTGAAGAGGGGAAAAAAGACCTAAGAATGTAAAAGTGATGCTTAAACTAAGGAAATTAAACCAGAGGAGGAAAAGCAAAGAGGACGTAGTGACATCACATGCATCTTTGGATGCAAGATTGCCTAAAGTTGGTAGCATTCCTAGACTTCTCACTTAAATAAAATGTGAATTGGGTATCTATCACTTGCATCTAAAATAGTCTCAACCGATTCTCCCATTAATCCTGGATGTCCTTTGAGGGCCTTTTAAGTAGGACGTGGAATTGCTTATACATAGATTCTGTTAGCAAGGGATGAATTAGAGATTATAAGAGGAAATGAACTGTATAAGATAAAACAGCTAGTTAGTGGCTTAGTTAATATGAAGGTGAATATGATTTAATTAATCAGAAACTATTCCAACACAATTTGATTTGACTTCTTGTGATTTGAAATACTTTCATGCAAATTCTTGTGTGATATTCTATCAAATGCTCCTTCTAAAATATCATGCCTTCTTCTAATATGACCACCAAATCTGGATATTGGATAAATAATTAGGCACATATGATGTACTTGGTTTTGATAATTATTGTTGTTTATTTTTCTGGCTTTTGTTGTGTCCATATGTTTATGTATTTTTGGTGCTTAAAAACAAATAAATATATTAACGTGAGACTTTCCAGAAAGTCATTCTGATGTATGCATATATGTATATGTTTTATTTAACAGTGAGTATTGTTTTTTCTATGTTCTATTAGTCCTTGAGTTGTTTGTGATTGTTAAGATAGATGTTCAGTAAAGAATTTATGAATAAATTTTTGATACAATGTATTGATAACCTTATTCAGAATTCAACTGCATAATAATTTAAATCTCAAATTCATTGTAAATAAATAATCAAAAGATGAGGCTAAAAGTGCATACAAAAGGATTCTTGTTGTTGTAGAAACTGTCTCTACCAATGAAAAGTGTTTTAATTTTGGTAATGGCCATAATAACCAAAATAAATACTTGGCAGCAGTTTAAAGATGGATTTTAAAGTAATTAATTTCATAGAAAGGGCTCTCAATGTGCTGTTAAATATTTTAAAAATCAAGTTGCATATTGGATATGCAGTACAAATCTAAGTTCATAAAATCAAATTTATAAAAAGCAACTAGAAGAAAATGGATAGAGTAATAAAATTTTGGACAATTTACAATTATTTCCTTTACTTATCAATACTCTTAACATACTGCAAACTTGTCGTTTTATAAAGCAGAAAATTTTTTTAAAAACAGCAGCCACAGCTGGGTATCATGAAATGTGAACCACCCTATATTGCTGGTTACAGTATAAATCAGCTATTTTAGAATATTTATCTCTTTTAAACAAGCTCACAATATTTTGGTTAGTAAAATGAAGCAAATAATCCTGAAAATGGAAACATTTGAAGACTAAAGGGATTTCCCTCACAGTGCTATTTGTTATTGTAAAAAATTCAATGATAACATAAGGATGTAGCCTCTAGGACACCCATTAATGGGATATAAAGCAACTTCTTAAATTTTAAAATGATGGCCAAGATAAAATCATGAAATAAAATATTCTTATGATATGCTACAAGGTGGGGAAAAGAACATAAAATTACATATATTTTCAATTACTTCTGTGTTATTAATCTAAAGGAAAGTGCAAAATCAAAAACCTATTTTGCATAACAACAAAACAAGACCAAGCAAGGCGATATCAAGTTAATAAACAAATTTCCCCTGATTCATTAGGTAAGCTTTTTTAGATGTATAGAAAGAGTTTGGGATACCTAAATTTCTTTTAGGTAAAATATGTTTCAAAAATGGTTTTTCCCCTTATGGGGAGAAGACTGAATGTTAAAAGAAAAAAAAAACATAAATCGTATGATATGCAGACATAGAAATTTCAAAATTGGGTTTAAAAGTTTCCCCACATGTTTAATATTACGAATATTCTTAAAAACTTCCTGATACCTTATACAGGCAAGTAATTAAAGTCAGAATCTTTTTATTTCACTGTTTATAAGTTTATTTCTGAGGTGCAAAGATTATTTCCCTTTCCCCATGTTTTTAGAATTTCCTGTCTTCCTCCATTCAATCTCAGCTGCTACAACCAGACAAACAGAAAGCACCAGGACTTTCATTTTCTTGTATCTGTAGTGGAAACTTTAGCAGCAGACATTAACTGCTCCAGGTCTGTCAGAGATGCCTAAGTCAGTATCTTTTTATGCAGCCAGTGCAATGTCTATATAACAAGTCAATAAATACATAAATACACCAATACCTGCCTACCTACTTACACACATACCCATATATTTATAAATACATGTTGATGAAAAACAAGGACTGGAAAGGATGTAATTTCTTTGGTGACAGGATAATAGAGTAGTAGTATTCAGGACACTTCTTTACAAATGATAAACCAACTTGCTTTAGCTGCACAAGGGAATTTATTGGCTTGTGTAAAAGAAAAGCCCAAGTTGTAGCTACAGGCACAACTTGCTCCAAGGGTTCAATCAAGGCAATATGAAATCAGTTCAGATTTTTTTCATCACTTAACTCACTCTCCTCTTCATCTTTATTTTATCTCAGGATCCTCTTTCCTCTTGGTGACATAAGAGCTGCTACCTGCTTAGCAGGAATATCAAATTTTCTTAGCAAATCCTGAGGAAGGATAGCTTCCTTTATCCAGTATTTCCAAAATGCCCAGAATTGATGTCCATTGGCCTGAGGAAGTCTGAGAGGCAAAGGAATAAAACCAATAAATGGTGTGTGAGATTAACAAGTAGGGCACTTCTGTGGATGGCAAGGGCTAACTCGCACTGGGAACCCCTTACGCTATAGGCCTAGTGTTTAATCAACTGCCTGGCAAATACCTATTTAACAAATGAATGAAAGAGTGAATGAATAACTCAATCCTTAAATTAATTCAATTTTCATTTCCATGCATTTTCCATTTATTCTAAATTTAATTGTCACACCTGGATGCACAGAACAAGCTAAGGAACAAACTGATGGCAACATCACTGATACCTGTGGGACTTTCACAATAGGCCAGGACAAAATGTATCGGTTATGGTAACATAACATTATGCCTGCAATTAACACCACCAAATTATATATCTGAATATTGTTAAAAGTAGAAATTTTAGGTGGTATATAAGTTGCCAGAAAAAAAAAATTAAGACAACCATAAGATTGTAATGCAAACAGTGAACCATAATGTAAACTATGACTGTAGCTCATAGTGTATTATAATACTCTTTCCTCAATTGTAACAAATTTACCACATGTATTAGCCAAAGGGGTGCTGATGCAAAGTACCAGAAATCTGTTGGATTTTATAAAATGGTATTTATTTGGGGTAGAAGCTTACAGTCACAAGGCCATAAAGCATAAGTTACTTCCCTCACCAAAGTCTGTTGCCACATGTTGGAGCAAGATGGCTGCCAACATTCATCCTTCCTCTTCCTCTTAGGGCTCCGTGGTCCCAACTTCCAATATCAGCTGTAGCCTGGGTTAAGTCTCATCTGTTTTGGGGGACTCATTTCTCCCTGGACTCAGATGCTTTGCTCTGTAAACTATCAGGCTTGCCTCTCTTCCCAGGCCTCTGCCATGTCTAACAGAGCCTTCTCTATTCCTCTGTGTTCTTCTCCTGTGTGTTTACTTCCTGGGGCTTCAGCATCCAAAACTCCAACCTCCTTTCTCTGCATTGCAGTTTCTCTGACCAAGGGGTCAGAGACTCAATGTCCTATACAGGATTGTGTACTGGCACAATCAAAGCCTTAACTGTTACTTAATCAAGTAAAAGTGAAACCTCTGAATCCAATATAATCTAATATACCTGGATGAATGACCAGTTTACAAACATAATCCATTATCTATTTTTGGAATTAATAAACAATATCAAATGCTACACCACACTAATGCAGAGTGTTAAAAATGGGGCAGGTATATGGGAACTCTCAATTTTGCACATGATCTTTCTACAAATCTACAACTTCTCTAATAAAAAAATTATAAAATTAAAATTTAAAGTCATTAATGGGTGAAGGAAAGGCTGTCCTGAGTATGGCTTAGCTTCTTGTCAGGCACGGAAACTGCCCTGGTCATCTCCACAAGAGCCAGGATTCTCTTTACTCTCCACTTGCTGAAATCACTTCAAAGAGATAATATCCTAATGACAAAAGACACCAGAGTGCATGAAAATTGAGTGTTCTATTCTTTTTGGCACTGTACACTAGAAGTAATGGTCATATCCTGAAAATAAAATTAATTTAATTCCTTAGCTTAAATCAAAACATAAATTTGCAATCATTGGGTCCATAAGTTAAGTGATTTGCTTAGGGTTGAGATGGAATGCTAAACTCAGTCCTTTGACTCTCAACCCAAAATTCGAATTAAAGATTAAAATTTGAAGTGTAATCCAGTCAATAATTATAGATTACAGTGGTTTTTCAACCTTCACTGTCTATCAAAAGTACATCAGAAGAAACATCTTTCAAAAATTCCAATGCCTACATCAAATCTCCAATAATCAGATTTAGTTAACTTGGGGTGACACATTGGCATTTTTAAAAAGTAATTCTAATGTGCAGCCATTGCTAATAATCACCAAGAAATTTGGTGATAAGGATGCAAAAATTTTTTTCAAAGATTTATTCAAGGGAATCAAGCAATCGATCATACTTTATTATGTTCTGCTTGTGTATCCAAAGAGAAAACACAATTTCTATACTTAATATAATTTCTAACAGAGATTCAGCAGAAGGAGGCATCATCAAAATGGCTCATGATAAAGAATAATACAAACACTTGTCACAGAAGCTAATAAGCAAATGACTGAAATTTCTAAATTCTCCTAGCCGAATTCATTCTATTGTGCTTTGTTTTGACATTGACATTTAGCCAAAGTATTCCATCTGAACTGTAAAGACTGTAAAGTTGACCTTAATTGTTTTTTTTTTAATTTTCAAAGTCTGTTGATCCTATTATGATATTTATCTTATTTGCACTTCAGGTGAATGTGAAATGATCGCATGCTAATTCATACAGTATCTTGCTACCAATTAACAACATGGAAGGTTAAATTTAATGTTGACTTGTTCAAGTGCCTGGAGATGCACAGGTGAGAATGCATAAGATTCTAATCTCTTTTCATAAGCCACAGTTGAATTAGTATCACACATCAGTGTATCATCTTTTCACAGTTTATCCTTTTTCAATCAATTCACCGTTTCACCTTGTTAGTTCTGACAGAGGTGAAGTAGAACTGCCAAAAGCTGTTGAATAAATGTAGCATTGAGTCAGACATATTTCAGCTGCACACAACAAAATCCAATTGGTTTTCTTGGGTAATGTTGCTGTTCATTTTATTGCCTTTAATTAGACCCGATGTTGCTTTTTATCTGCAAAGTTTTAGTATAAAGTAAATGCTCATTTTTAAAAAGAGAAAGGAGAAAACCCTCTTGCATTTAATCATGCCAAACAAGCTCTTTAGACAATTTATTCAGAAATTTCTCTAACGCTTGCCCTCCAGGTAATGTGGTGATCAGATCTACCAGTGGGTATAAATTAGGGACATTATGTAATTAGCACTAAGACCACAAATGGAAGTAACAGCTGGGTGTCTGTGAGAAAAGCAAATAAACAGCTCCTAGATGGCTCCTTAATATTAAGAAGGTCTTCTAGGAAAATGTGCTGTGTTGATGACTAGTTTCCTAAGCAAAGGGGTATTTTTCTCAGACTTATTCCAAAAGATTAAACTTGCATACGTTTAAAACTTGTATGAATGGATAAGAATTCTTAGCTTTAATTCAGAAATGGATATTGGTTTCTATAATTTGAAACCTTCTGAATATTGTTCAAATTAATTTCACCTGGATAGAAAAAATGTCAGGAGATTAAGAAAAATATATTTTGATGTTAACATAACATTCTCTTAGGAGAACTAAAAAAGGGGAAGCACATGACTTTTTTAAATAGGAGCCAAGAGCAACAGTATGGCAATATGATTCTCTACTTGAATCTAGGTTTGAAAACTAGTTCCCATAAAAAGATATATGTGGAATTTTATGTTGAAGTA
>JAQZBX010055289.1:0-18456 GCA_029593785.1 Cabassous unicinctus | reverse complement strand
AGGAACCTGGCCAATTGTTGCCGACAGTGATCTGATCAATTACTGCCGACCCATAGCTGCCATGGTTTCCTATGACGGGTAAGGTCTAGCAGCCATTCAGCACGGTCCTAACCTAAGACAGGCACAGTCCCCCCTCTCCATACTATTCGCTTAATTGATTGCAGTCTACAATGTTTTGTTTTTAAACCAAAAGGGAGGACTTCCGCACATCACCCCATTTGCATTATTATGAAACATTTGTTACAAACTATGAAAGAGCATCATCAAAATATTACTACTAACTCTAGCCCATATCCTACATTTTTCCCCAACCCACCCAATTATTAACACCCTGTTAATAATGTACATTTGTTATAGTTCATGAGAAAACATTGTCATATTTGTCCTGTTAACCACAGTTCACCTTCTATTACCGGATTTCCTGTGTTATACAGCCCCATGTTTTTTATAAATCGTCCAGGGAATTCTTTCTGAGTCTATGCTTCCCAAGCACCTTTCTGAGAGTAATATATGTTGGGACAATATCATTGCCTTCTCATCCTCCAGTCCTCCTCCTTATTGTAAATATCCAACTTTCTTTAGGGAAGCCTCACCTTTCCTATGTGCTTGGAGGAAGGCTAATTGCACCCCAGCACTAAGGGTGGATCTGCCTCAGGCAAAGACTAATTAAAGAAAACCTCTTCTTTTGGTCACATTTTGGTGTGGACCCATAAAATGATTCAAGCCACTGAAATTAGTGAAGATGTTTGTTAGATGCCTAGGGCGAGAGGGTGGGAATCTCACTTCTTCACTCCTTCCCTGCCCTCCTCCTTTTCTTTCCTCTCTATTTCTCTTTTTCTCCCTCTCCCTCTCCCTCATTTCCACTTCATTCTGGGCCAGATGTTATGCAGATGTAAAACCAGTAAACCATTATGCCACCATAAGAGAAAACAGCCTTAGTGTGAACCTGACACCTGACATTGCAAAAGGCAGAGAGAAAGCAATAAGAAGCACATATCCATACACACACACATACACACATATACACTCAAGAAACATAACCTGAATTTCATGATACGGTCATGTGTCTAAATCATCCAGTCTCATCCCTTTTTGGACTTGCAATTATAGAAACCACCAAATTCCCCTCAATTTGTGTCATCCAAGTTTGAATTGTAGTTTCTATTACTTGCAAAGTAATTCAATCCTATAGATCAAAATTGGTTTATCATGAGAGATAATGTACTAATCAGTTGATATATATGCTTGGTCCACCTGAAAGATGGTTTTCAAAATACACTAAAAAATTAATATGTAGTTGTGTTTGTTTGTTTGCTGTGTGCATTTGGACACCTCTAACCTCGCTGAGTGGATCACTTGTGGCATTGCCAACAATTTCACATTTCTGCATCTGGAAATCTAAGGGCCAGACCCTGAGATGTGGCTGCCTTGCTCCATTGTTGCATCTTGTGAGACCCAGGCTGGGTATTTCCCTCTATTCATCTTATCTCTCCTTAACTTGAACAAAGTCCAGCTCACAAGACTCCCATTTTAGTGCTCTTTCCACCAGGCCATATGCTCTTTCAGTGGTTAATTACATCATAAGCTTGAAAGTAATAAAACAGCATTTCTTACTTTTTGTTAATTCACATAGGCTTTCCCTCCAATTAGTGTAAATTATTGAGGTTTTATTACATACATACATATGTGTTTGTATTCGCAAAAGTTTATTGATGAATAATGACTGTGCAGCCACCCACAGACCAGATGGAAATGATTGGAGATCGTTAAATAAAACATTGTTAGGTCATTTCCAGCATGTAATCAGCAACAATGGCTGTGGTTAGACTTGTTATATAAACAGATGGAGGAGAGGATGACTCACTGAGTACAAGAATTATTGCGGCCTTAGGTATTCCCAACACAGGACTTCCAAGAAATAAACTTGGGAACTGCTCAGCGTGGCTTGGGTGGTGCCCCCAGTTGAAGGGAGGGTGACCAGAACTGAAGCATTGCTCACTGAGTCTTGATTGCACTTGAGGTTTTGAAGAGAGACTCTCCCTTCTTCCCTTCTCTTCCATGGAAGGCCAACCCTGAACTACCTATGTCTATACTTTTTTATCAAGAGAGAATTAAAATTCTATATGTTTAAACCATGATTCTTCTGAGATTTTTGTAACAAGCAGCCAAAATCCATCCTAAATGATTCAATGCCTTTAAACACAAAGAATAAAAAACTTAAGTCAATGTAATTCAAGTAATATGGAAACTTATCTTATATAAGTAAGGAGAAATCCAGAGCTCAGGCAGCTTCAGGGCTGGTTAATTTGGCAGTTCAAGGATGTCAGTGCACTGCGGTTCTTGGCATCTTTTTGGTCTGTTTTCCCCACGAACATGCTCTACTTCAGCCCTGCTGAACTACTGCCACTTCCCTAAATATGCTATGTTCTAAGTCTCCTTACACTTCAATGTGCTGCTGCTTCTTAGATGTTCTGCCTTCCCTTTTTGCCTCTAAGATTCAATTCAAACCTTATCTCTTTCAGAAAACCTTCCTAGACCCCTCAGGTAGAATTAGATGTTTCCTCCTGAGTTCCACGTTAGTTCCTATCATGCAGTGTTAATCACATTGAACTGTAATTAAAGTACATGTTTGTCTCAATCATTAGACATAACCCTTAAGAGCAAGGACAACATTTTGTTCCCTTTGTATCCTAATACTTAGGACAGTGTCTAGCACAAAGTTGGTGTTTAACAAATGTTTAAGGAAAGGTGGGGAAAAGGAAACATTACATCTTTAGAAGAAATAACAATGCTTGTTCCAAACAACTGAATTACAAATGAATACCAGAATATCCATCATCTACTGGATTCGTCTCAATTATACATATATTCAGTACATGTATACATATATTCAATTTCCAGATTGCTAAACATGGGTTAGTGGTGAAGAATTTGTTAGAGTTGTAAATGTTTCTCTACCTACTAGCTATATGGCTTCATTGATTATTTACTGTGACAGATTTAAAATGACCCTAAATTCTTTGCTATTCTTCTTATTTGGAGGTAGAATTGAATTCCCTTCCCCTTAAATCTTAGTTGGTCTTGGTCACCTGCCTTAGTCACTTCTGTCACGTTCTGGAGCTTCTGAGGCTAGGTCATAAGAAGCCTTGCAGCTTACAATCAGGCCTCTTGGAAAACTTGTTCTTGGAGCACTGGGGCACCAAAGAAGAAGTCCAGCCATCCTGAGGCCCCCAAACATTGAGGAAGCTCAGGCTAGCTCTGTGGAAAGACCATGTAGACAGAGATTCACAACCAACCCCCAGCCATTCAAATCAACCCTGCCATAGTCCTAGCTTCACAGAGCAGAGTAGAGCTGACTCTACTGCACCCTGACCAAATTCCTGGCCCCAAAAGATATGATATAATAGTAATAAATTGTTGTTTTAGGCCTCCAAGTGTTGGAGCAGTTTGTTATGTGGCAGTAAAGGACCAAATCAACTACCTCACTGTGCTACAGTGTTCTTGTTTGAAAAGGGGGATATAAACAGTTTCTTTCTCTTGGAATTACTGCAAGAGTTAAGTTTAAAACACTTGAAACACTACTTGGCCCAAAGTAAATACTCATAAATATTAGATACTATTATTATTATTTTAATGTATTATTTTTTATTCCCATAGGTCAAAGTAATTTTGTTTTGGTAAAATTAATGATGGTTCAGAGCTTAGGTAGTTGAAGTTCCTGATTAACAAGTCACATTGCAATTGTTCATGATTGTCTCCCCTTTTATTTAATGGGACTTGATTCAGACCCTATGTAGTTAAGGTGACCTCTTGCTGAGAGGCTGGAGGTGTAGGGGGTGAAAGAAAAAGCCCTTGCCCTTCTTATCAGCTAAACATAGTCCTAACACATCAGTGCTATTAAGCTTCAGCATCCCTCTGTTTACACTACTGTTTTTTGCCTTCTCCCTCCTGGGATAATTTGACACTAATGGACAAAGCTCTTGAGAATGAAAATTGTTGATCTTTTCTCTCTGTGAGACTGGAATCCTGCTTCAGAGGAGGAGAAATACAAACATGACACTAATGGACTTCCCTTGTTCTCAGTTCTTCTTATTTCAAGACAGCAGGACCCTTGGCATTGAGGCTCCTCACTTCAGATCCATTAGTGCTGGGCAAATGAGCCCTGTGGTTTCTCTCATCTCCTGCCCATAAACCACCATCCATACCTCTCTTCTGACCCCTCCCTCTAGTTAACATTGTTTAACAGACTCAAGGGCACAGTTGCGGTTCTTTGATGCCTAGAAGAGCAAAGTGTGCTAATGCTTCCTGTGCTGGCCACCTCTGTGGCAACACAAAGGCAAAGTCCTGGGCTGTTTGATGCTTTCTATTTCAGGATGGTATTGAGAGTCTGTTAGTGAGCACCTTGATGATGAAAAAGGACCCCAGTGACACGTCTGTGTTCCTCCACTGACACACCGGCATGGGCCAGCCATTTACCTTCTCTGACTTCCCAATGTTGCCTTGGTTTTACTGACCTCCTCAAGGGCACCTTCAGGACCTTGAGATCTGCACATAGTAGACATTCAGTGTGACACTGCCTTCCCTTAATATTTAAGTAAATCTTCATCCTAACTCTCCAACCTACTAAATATGTGACTGTGGGCAGGTTGCTTAGCCTCTTATGCCTCGGTTTCCTTGTCTGTAAAACAAGGATAACAATAGAATGTAGGTCATGGGAGCATGCATGAGAATTGAATGCACTTATACATCTAAAATACTATGAATGATGCCTGGTGATAAACAACATATAAGTGTCTGCCAAATTATTTCAGTTGCATTTTTTAACAAAATAGGCTTTCATCTGGATTAACACAATTTAAAACTGGAGGTTCAAATTTTTCAGTCTCTTCCTTCTCTCTCCTAACTTATCCATAGATTTTTTTCAAGCCAATTCTTACTTTCCAAGTTCCCATTTATGTGGTGTCAGGTATCAGACTAAGAGCAGGCACAGGCCTGAGATCTTCAGGCTCTGCCACTGTGTGACCCGGGGCAAGGCACCCGACCATCCTGTTTCCTCCTGCGTCATGTGGGAGGGATGTACCAGGTGGTCTGTGGTCAGTTCACCCCTTAGGCCAGAAGAGCAGGGCACCTTCAGCACCGCACTTGTATGCGTCTCCCTCACCCTTGATGCCAGGCCAGCCTGAAGACAGCCTGTTTTCAAACTCCTCACCTTTCAAGAGATGAGGAAAACCTGCCTTCAAACATAGCCTGCTGCCTTTCCCCAAGGTAAGCACGCCCCATTCTCCAAGACTCCCTGATCATCAAACATGTCAGCAGTATGCTAAGAATTCTGTGAAAAATAAGCAAACCAGTCCTCTGGGAAGAACTGGGGGACCGATTTGAACAAAGTGGATGAGCCTCAGTGCATAAATGGATACATCCTCATTAGGCTTGCAGATGCTGTCAGATGGTGACCCCCACATTGAGGTGCTGCACCTCTGCAGGTGGCCGGGTCACCAGGGAGAATAATTCTCTACCCCCTGTAGAATAGTCGCCTCTGAATATCTTTATATTTTCATGGTGATACCTATAGCATTGAGATTTTTTTTTCCTTTGTCTCTTTAATCTCTCTTTCCAAAGTAGTCTCGAGCCCCTGCTATGTGCCAGATACTGTGCATTCTGACAGTTACATAAAGAAGACTAAGACAGGCTCCTTGCTCTCAAAAACCTAACACAGTAGTAGGACAAAATAAAATGTAAAGGACTCTATAATACAATGCCAGGCTAAATCTGGTTCCCCTGTTAACACTCTAATGGCACTTAGCATTTTTGCTTCCTATCACTTATTACAAGTTGGTAACTGTATTTGTATATTTAATTCATTTTTGTCTGTGCTTCTCCAACCCCCTCCACAAGGGTAGGTTATGACTCCTTGAGCTAATATATATTAAGTGCTTATTATATGCCAGACATGTTCCCCATATACTACCTTTTAATCTTCACAACTACCCATAGAGGTAGGTCTTAATATTATTCTCATTTTACAAACTGAGGCATGGAGAAATTAAGTAATATGCCTCAGGTCACACAGCTGGTATGAGTCAGAGGGAGGACTTAAATCTATATAGCCTGACTTCAATCCTCTGCTCTCAATTACTAGGATTTGTATTAAAGGGAAGATATCAAGGCTCTGTATAAGAGATAAGTACAGTCTAGAAAGATTTCCTTCCAAAATGTTTAAACTTTGACAAAAGGGGTAAACTTTATTTGTCTGGAAAATCCCTAGTGTCAAATCCAAGTAAATGAGATATTGTGGTGAATACAAAAGATGGAGAACAAGAGGAGGGAGATGGCAGCACTTAGCTCAGAATAAGAAAAAGAATATATACCACAAAATAAGTCTATGTGGAGGACTGATAAATGTTGTTGTCCTAAAAGGAAAGGACTGTACATTGTCAGATTTTTTCATTTGACCTAAATTTATAATTATGGAAACCAAGAAAAATGATCAATTATTTCCTACATATTATCCACCTCAACTGCTGTAACAATGCAGTTCATTAATCTATGGGTAGTGGGGAATTTCTCAGGTAGACTCTTGTTATCATCTCATCAATTAAAATAGCAAAGCATCTATTAGAAATTAAAAGCTAGGTTTCTTTAGGTGGCTATGTAATTTAAAGACATACTAGATTTCTAAACTGTTAAATTGTTCTGTGCCTTTTAAAAGTATAAAATGGAGACTTTTTATCTTGATGTGTTAAATTCTTGTTGGTAGTTTCAAGCATGAACTCACACCAATTAGTTTTGGACCTTGCCTTGGCGCTCTTATTAATTATCTACATAGATTTGGATACATAATTTACCCTTTCTTAGTTTCAGTGTACTGAATTGCAAAATTAGGAGACTAAATTAGATGATTTGTAAGGCTCTTTTCTCCTCTTCTAACTTTCTGAGATTTTAAGACATATTAAGCCTTTTTATAATGCTTGAATTCTCTTCAATGGCATAAGAAAATATTCATGTTTGACTCCAATAAAAACCATTCACTTAGAAAACAAATTGGGAGTTAGGCTCACTATTTAACAAAGTGGTATGGTTCCCAGGAAATCCTAAATGCACAGGATAGGGACATTTGCTGTAGAGATTGTTGGTGTTTACAATTATTTGTGCTCTGCTTTTCTTCTGGGCGCATGGCTGGGCCACTTCCAACAGTTAGGTGAGGCCATGTGTCTGGGTTTTAGTCAATGGAATGTGAACCTACATGCCATGTGTCATGTCTAGGCCTGAACTGTGAAAATGCCCTTCATGCATTCCTAGTTCTCCTTCTCCATCCACTAGTTAAATGGACAGAATTCTAAAAAGGGAGAGAAAAGCAGAGACACAGACAAATTGTGTCCCAAAATGACCACATGGAGCAGAACTTTTCAGCAGAACTCTGTTGGATTATGATATGAAAGAAAAAGAAATATTTATTATGTTAAACTGCTAAATTTGGGGGCTGGGTTATTACAGCAGTTAGTCTATCCTGACCAATACCTCATCCTTTTAGATTTTTACCATGGTAAAATCAGTTTAAAATGAACACCTGTTTCAACCTTAAAGGAAGGCAATTTCACAGAATGCTTAGTCTAAGGAATGTTTGCAGCAAGAAGAGAGGAATATTTTTGCTGGGCATCTTCTCTGCACTTCCCAGCCTTCTTCATGCTGTGACATTGCTGTCTAATACCCTAGTCTTCATCTTACACACAGGTCCTCCTAGTTTTGCCAAAGCCCTTACTGTACTTCCAGCACTTTTCTATATCCCACCACTTCTTCCTTTTCTTACCCAAGTGTATTTCCTCTCACAGCTTCCCCAATATTCCATCATCCAAATGTACTCTCTAGTAAGTGCAGCTCAGCTGTTCTTCATTCATTTATTCCTTCATTATCTCTTATAGCATTACTTCTAAATCATTTTGAGTTGTGTAACCTAACACATTTTTGACTAATCCTTCACCTCTGTCAAAATTGAAAGCTGTTTAAGAGCAAAAGAACTGCCTTGTGAATTTGTCTATTTTACCTTGTAGATATATGTTTTTATTTCATTTATTTTGAAGCTTTATTATTAGGTGCATATATGTGTAGGATTATTATGTCCTTTGGATGGATTGACCCCTTTATCATTAGGAAATGACCATTGTTATTCTTGGTAATATTCTTTGCTCTGAAATTTACTCTGTCTGGATTCCCCCTCCTTGATCCACTGCCTAGAAACTCTCTCAGGGCTGTAAGCTGGAGCAATCAAAGGACTTACATCATTTGTTTCCATCTCTTAGGGATCATTGTCTTTTGTTGCCTGCTTGTATTAGTCAGCCAAAAGGGGTTCTGATGCAAAATACCAGAAATCTATTAGCTTTTATAAAGGGTATTTATTTTGGGTAGAAGCTTACAGTTACCAGGCCATAAAGCGTAAGTTACTTCCCTCACCAAAGTCTATTGCCATGTGTTGGAGCAAGATGGCTGCCAATGTCTGCCAGGGTTCAGTCTTCCTGGGTTCCTCCTTCCTGGGGCTCATTTCTTTCTGGGCTCAGCTCCTCTGTTTTCTCCACAAGGTCAGCTGTAGACTATCAGGCAAACAACTCTGTCTCTCTCCCTGGGGCTTCTGCCATGTCTAAGGGACTGTCTCTATTCCTCTGTGTTCTTCTCCTGTGTGTTCACTTCCCAGGCTCCAGCTCAAAACTCCCAACTCTGTCCTTTGCCATGTCTTTTCTCTGTGAGTCCCTGCCCCTTGGTGGGCAGGGACTCAATGCCCTACTAATGTGGCCCAATCAAAGCCCTAATCATAATTTAATCACGCCCAGGTACAGACCAGTTTACAAACATAATCCAATATCTATTTTTGGAATTCATCAATAATATCAAACTGCTACACTGCTGCTGAAGTTCTTTAAAACTATTGTTTCATATATTTTAGCTAGTTTTCTGTTGTTTCAAGAAGAAGGCAAACCTAATTGTTACCTCATCTTGGCCTGAAGCAGAAGTCATTTAGTCCTTTTATATATGATATCATACTTGATCTTCAAACAACCCTATGAAATGTGTCTTATTATCTCCAATTTATAGACAAAGAACAAACTCAGAGAGGTTAATTGGTCACATAGCTCATAAAATCAACTGAAATAAATAGACAAGGTAAAGATTTATGTGATGGGAGACACTGTAGGCAGGGCAGACAGCTCAGGAGTTTGGTGCCCTGCCAGTGGGCCCTACTTTGGAATTTATGCTCCCCAGTGTGATAGAGTTGGACTCAGTTGTGTTTTCCCTACACATGGCTCTGCCACTCCTTCTCTTTGAACCTATAGTTAGTACTAGAGTTGATAAGTGTATGTCCAAGAGACTTAAATCTTTGGGCTGTCCATGTGCCAGTTGGGCCCTGAATCTCAACAGAGTTGCAACAACTACTCTCTAGTTCATTGTACTCACCCAAGACAACTAATAAGGAGAAGATGACTGACAATGACCATCTCAAGGAACAGAGAGAACCTGCAACCGCAAGCAAGAAAGTCCCATCCATCTGCCCCATGGGACCTAAGCCCCCTCTCAATTAGAGGTAGAAAGGGCATCACCATCACAGAATCCTCAGAATTGGGGAGTGGACGATGGACTAGAGTAGACTTATAGTTGTTCTACTGTAGATATGTTGTGATCCTAGCAATGGAAGAACTTTTATCATGGATATGAAGGCAGTAGCCACTGGAGGTTCTGAGGGGAGGGAGAGGGAAAAATAGGTATAATTTGGGAGCATTTTGGGGAGTTGGGAATTATCCTGAATGACATTTTAATGACAGAGTAGCAGTTTGGTATTTTTTATGAATTCCAAAAAATAAATATTGGATTATGTTTGCAAACTGGTCTGTTGGAGGTTTCACATTTACATGATTAAATTATGATTAGGGCTTTCATTGGGCCATGTCAGTAGGATGTTGAGTCCCCATTGGTGGACTCAACACCAATTGGTGTGTAGGTACTCACAGAGAAAATGGCAAGGCACAGGAATTAGTTGGAGTTTTGAGCTGGAGCCCCAGGAAGTACATACACAGAGAAGCAGATAAGGCAGAGGCCCTGGGAAGAGAGAGAGCCTGATATTCTACAGCTGACCTTATGGAGAGAACAGAGCAACGGAGCCTGGAGAGGAACAAGTCTGGGGAGAAAGACAAGACTTATCCCAGCCTACAGCTGATATTGGAAGAAGCTGTGACCACAAAGCTTTAAGAAGAAAAGGGAGGCTGAACCCTTGCAGGCATTGGCAGCCATCTTGCTCCAACATGTGGTAACAGACTTTGGTGAGGGAAGTACTTATGCTTTATGGCCTGGTAACCGTAAGCTTCTACCCCCAAAAAATACCTTTTATAAAAGCCAACAGATTTCTGGTATTTTGCATCCACACCCCTTTTGGCTGACTAATACAGACAGATACAGGCCATTGTATATCATGCAATAACTTGAAAAATGTGCCAGAAAGAGTGTAAACTACAATGTAAACTATAATCATCACTTACTGGCAATACTCCAAGATGTGTTCATCAATTGTGACAAATGTACCACACTAATGAAGGATGTTGCTGATGTGGGAAAATGTGGGATGGCTAGGAAGCGGGGCATATGGGAATCCCCTAAATTTTTTTATGTAATATTTATATAATCTAAGTGTTTGTTTGTTTTTTAAGTATATTTAAAAAAAAGATTGTGTGCTGGGTACACATATTTTCTGAATCTAAAATTGGGCACATGGTATGAGATTTTTAGTGATTTGTTAATATATTTATATGATAAATATCACAAAGATCAAATGTTAAAATGAATTTATGGACATATACAATGATTTGCCTTAACTGATAATAGTTACGATATATGAAATCAGTTCTGTCTCAGAAAATCTGGGCTATAATGAGAGGAATGATGAAATATTACAGCCAGAGGGACTGGGATGAAGGTGAAAGTTATTTCAGGTAGGAATTGGACCCTCCATGTTTTAACAAAAGGGTCCAAGCCAAAAATCCTGAAGCAAATCTCTTTAGTATTCATGGAAGAACTTCAAAGAAAAACAACTGAAGTGTGTTATTTTAACCCCGTTTTCTTTCGCATGTCTGAATGAAATAAAAGTACATAATCCTGAATGGTTTGGGAAAAGCCACTAAACCAGATGATTCAATCTGGGTCACAAAGGCAGTCCTAGGCACAAATTCCCTCAACTTAGTAAATGTTCTGCAGTAGGCTGGGTGTGAGCAATGGGAAATCATAGTTCAAAGCGACTTCCTTCTTTTAGAGCTTCTAGCATGGAATCTGGCACATTATACCACCTTATCAAATGTGAGCCTCCTTCTCTCCAAACAGAACAAATCAGACCAAACACTGTCCCTGTCACAAAGGAAAAAGCAACTCAAGGACAACCAGGCAAGGCTGGATGAGGAGGCTTAATTTGTTTTTATATTGGAGATCCTTCCATTGACACTAATTAATCTCTGCCTCAAACTTGGAGGCTTAGAGACCCTCTTTTAAAATAGCATCAATCTAACACTCCCTAAATGGGATTTTAACTAATGTATAATAATTACTCTTATCATAACAGCATCTCTTTACCACATTCAGAAGAGAACCTTGCCTGTCTGCCATAAGTGGTGTTATTAGAGGGAGGAGAGTGTTTTTCCTGTCCATTCATGCTCCAGCTGCCATTTAGCTGCATTCTGTGGGGACAATGATCCTCGCCTTTCATGGAGTACAGATGGAAATGCAGAACCACAGCATTCAGAGAGATCTGCTGTCTGCCACAAAATCAAGTCAGCCCTGTTTCTTTGGAAATGAATAATATTTCTGAATTGTATGAAAATGTTCTTTAAAAAGAAAACTGCTGGGAAACGGATGTGGTTCAAGCAATTGGGCTCCCGTCTACCATATGGAGGGTCCCAGGTTCGGTTCCCTGGGCCTCCTGGTGAAAGTGAGCTGACCTGCACGGAGAACTGGAACAACAAGATAATGCAACAAAAAAGAGACAGAGAAGAGAGTCAGTGAGAGACCCAACAAACCAGGGAGCTGGGGTGGCTCAAGCAATTGAGTGCCTCTCTCCCACGTTGGAAGGTCTGGGGATCGGTTCCTGGTGCCTCCTAAAGAGAATACAAGAAGACAAGCAGACATAGAAGAATGCACAGAGAATGGACACAGAGAGCAGACAGCGAGTGCAAGCAGTGGGGGGAAGGGGGCCTGGTAAATAAATTAAATAAATATTAAAAAAAAAAAAATAGAAGACTGCTATTTGAGTCCACTGAAGCCCAAAAAGACTAGCAAATTTGGGAAGTCATCACAGCAGACATGTCCTTTAGACAAAATGTCTGTTTGGTTTGTTGAAATGCAAGGTAATTTATAGTAACAGTGCATGAACCAAAACTTAACTGCACAAAAATCTGATTGGAGAGCTCATGCTGCCCTTAGACACAAAAGCAGTAAAGCATCTGCTTAGACATTGGCCCTGCAACTGGATTTTAGCATCAGATAGACCTGGGTTTAGGTTTAGCATCTTAACCTGGCATGTAGGGACATAGCCTCTGAGACTGTGCTGTCCAAAATTTTACAATGATAGAAATATTCCATATCTGTTCTGTCCAGAGTAGCCACTAGTTACTTGTGATTATTGAGCACTTGAAATAAGGCTAATGCAACTGTGGAACTGAATTTTTTCTTTTATGTCATTTTAATTAATAAAAATTTAAATAGCCACATGAGGGCTAGTGGCTATTGTATTTGACAGTACATCCCTAAGATAAGGACAAATTGTGGCCGCTTGCACCTACTAACATTGAAAAAGGAGACAAGTGTTCCATTGGCCTTTTTGGATTTTGGAGCCAGCATACACTGCACTTGAGAACACTGTTCCAATTCATTTATCAGTTGACATAGAAGGCTGTCAGTTTTACATGGACCCCAGAGCAAGAGAGAAGTCTGTCCTGCCACTCAGGCTATATGCTAAAGGTAAATGAGGCAGATAAGAATGCTGGGGGGACCTCCAGGCAAACCCCAAAAAGAGAGTTTCCACCTCATCTCCTAGAATTTGAGAGAAAGTTCATGACTTTTATAGCAGAGAATAATATTCTATTTGAAAAACAGATCCTGGCATTCTAATGAGCCCTTGGAGGGACTGAGGACTGACTTTAGGACCACATGACCAGAGCTGCCCATCATAAGCTGGATATTATTTTATCTATTGTGTCATAAATTCAAGCAACTGTAATCCATCATACTATGGCAAGGGTACATTAGGAATTGGGCCCAAGTAGCTCAAGAAGATGCAAGTAAATTACTTAAACAAGTGTCCCAGTTTCCCACATCACCTGCTGATATTGCACTAATGTCTCTCCTAAACTCAATCCTTTTGCTATGGGAAGTTCTTTACAACTTTTTTTTTTAGTGGAGGAAAAAACTTAGGCCTCATTCAAAGATGAGTTGTCATAACATGTCAATGCTGACAGAAAATGGAGAGCTGTCATACTGAAGTCCCACTGAGGGGTATTCTTAGAGTGCCCAGTGGGCAGAAATTCTAGAATTATACTTGGCCATCCAACTCTAATGGAGGGAGATGTGGCTTTGAGGTAGAAACCTACACAGGCACTTGAAAAGTGGTAAATGACTTGGCTAGTTGCTAAGGGCCTTAGAAGGAACAAAATTGGATGACAGAGGACAAAGAGGTCTGGGGAAGTGGTATACAAATCAATGTATAGCAGTGGCACAAAGTGTGCAGATCTTTGGGTCTCAGATTAATGTTCATTAGAGTATCCACTGAGAAGAGGAGGCTCTGAGATATTAAGGAAACAGAATGACTTTTTCCATGGAAGTCAGCCCAGCCCTTTCCTTAGCAACCCCAAGACTGATAAAAATGTGCTTGGGCCAATTATCATAATGATTATGTGGCAGGGATAAAGGCAAAGGATGGGCCTTTCACCAAGACTGATATAGCTACTTCCACTGGTGAATGTTCAGTCTCCCAGCAGAAGAGACCAATTCTGAGCCTTCAGTATGAGAGAATCATTTGAGGCAACCAATCAGTTACTTTGTGGTAGGTCAATTACATTAGATCCCTTTAACCAGGAGAGGGGCAGTGATTTGACTTCACTGTAATAGAAACCTACTTATGATATTAGTTTTCTTTCCTTGCACCTCCCTCAGCTCCACCATCTACAGATTTGTAGAATGTCTAATATATCATCATTATACTCTATACAACAATTCCTTGGAGCAAGTCCCTATTTATGACAAATAAAGTGCTAAATGGATGCATGTCATGAGATCCACTGGTCTTCTTATGTATACCCTCATCTGGAGTGGCTGTCTCATAGAACAGTGGAACCTGTTAAAGGTTCAGCTAAGGCACCAACTCAGGATTGATAGCTGTCCTTTTGAATGCAGTGTGTGTTGATAAATGGCATATATATAGTGGCTCTTTATCCTGAATAGTAAGAATATATGGGTCTGGAACCTCAGGATAGAAACAGAACAGGGTTCTTTCCCCATCATTAACTATAGGTTCTACAAGTTTGGAGATTCTGGTTCCTGGAGATGGATAGAGTGGAATGAGGGAACATTTCTGTCAGATGACACAGAAAGTTTCCAACTGAACTTGTGTCTATGACTACTAGCTTGTCACTTTGAAGAGACCAACAAAAAAAGTGTGAATGTCTTGTCAAAGGTAATTGACTCTGAGTGCGATGAGAAAGCATCCAAACTTGCTATTACACAATGAAAGAGCATGTCAGGAACCCAGGAATTTCACAGGGGTGCCTGCTAGTTGTTTCATGCCCAGCAAATGATCAGTTTGTAGCAACTATAGCCTAACATGTGCAAGACAATTATGGGTACATAGTCACAGAGGTGAAAATCCATATCACTCCATCATGCAAGCAACACAGACCAGCTGAAGAACTGACTTCAGGTGAGGAAGTTCCAGAATGGATGGTGAAGATGGGAGATGATGGATATCTATTACAGCTTTGGGACTAGTTATAGCAATAGGAATTATAGCTTGGTTCACTCTTGATTTAAGTCTTTTCAGAGATTATGGCTAATCTCCACCTTAAAGGCAATTCTGTGGTTAACTGGATTCTCCCCTCCTGGGAAAGAAGTGAGGGTGTTCTCACAAAAAAAAAAAAAGAAAGAAAGAAAAAATAGAGATTCTTTAATATAACATGGAAGCCAAATATAATGGGAGCACATGAGTTAATGTCAATAGTGCAAGGGGTGGACTGTATCAGATACTGCATATGAGACTGCTTCAGATTTTCTTTACCTCACCTGCCTCTGTCTTTGGCCACTTGTTCCAATACCAGTAGTCATTACATTGAAAAACTCTATTTCAATTCCAACTCATTTCATGTGGATACAACCTAAAACCACTATGCATACCTTGTCTCCTGCTCCAGTTGATGCTGAAGAATGAGATGCCATGGGACCTGCACAACTCAGAAATATAAAAGAATTAATGCCTCAGGGAACAAACATTTGACCATTGAGAAATGAGCGCAGATGGATAAATTATCTTCCTTTCCTCCACTGGAAGGATTGACATGAGAAGTGATTGGTTTTATGATCTATTGGGAGATAGTCACATGAAATCAAGCAAGAGTCTCACTTGATACCAAGCATAGCAAGTTCAATAATTCACCCTTTTGTTGGCTTCTCCCCCATTTTCCCTACCTTGTTCTCATTTTCCCTCAATTCTGTTGTCTAAGGTTTAGGAGTACCCAGGCCAATAGAAAATAGAATTACTTATATTTTCCTGGGGAAAAAGGTAAGTCAGGTATATATAAGGAGAGGTATGTTTAAACATCAGTGTGAAGAGCATATTTAATATGTGTATTTTCTCCACTTCAGAAAGTCAGCCTCTAACTCTTGCTTGCTGATTGGCTGTCATTTCCAACTCATCTATTCTTTAGCCCTAGTCTCAGTCCTTCAAACAGCAGTGTCAACAGAGGGCACCCCAAAGAGCAGAGAGCCATAAAGAAAAGGAAATTAACACTAATTAAGTACTATACTCTATGCCACATATACTCCAGATATTATCTTATCTAATCTTCACAAGTGGGTATCATTCTCTCTAATTTACAGAGAAAAGAATGGGAATTCAGGCCAACATCACCCAACTAGTAAGTGGCTGCGAATCAACCTCATATTTTTTCACTAATGCAATTTCTCCAAACTGGATTCCTTTATTAAGCACCAGAATTGTGTTTAGAGATTACTGTTTTGTGGGCTCATTTGACCCAGGAGGAAAGAAGTTTAGTATCCTGTGGGCAAGAAAGCCATAGACTATCTTGACAAAAGTAGAAGTTAAAATATATTTATAGGTAAAAGGAGAAAATAAAAGGGAACAAAGAAAGTCAGAATGCTATTGGACTGCATTTGTCTAGACCAATGGTTTAGAAATAGTGTAATGGAGCACACATATATATACAAAAAATATTGGTGGTATTACCAATTTTTGATCAATATGCCCAATAAGTGTTGGCTATCATTAAAGACATTCTATTCATCAGTGCCTGTCAGATTAAGCATTGCATCCAGGGGTTGTGCAACATGGTTAGGGCAAATTTGCGGTGAACAAGAAAGCACAAGTGTTTACTGGAATATTTGAGAACATTGTCTCATAAACATACATATATATAAAGGAAAGAATAGTTAGGGTAGTCAATATTTCTATCAAACAGTAAAAGTGTTTCTGGGCAGCCAAAGGAAAAATTGGAAAAAATTAATATGTGAGACAGTATCATTTTCTATAATACAGACTGATCAGTAATAACTGCTAACTTGTTTGCCATTGTTGGATGAGTCTTTGAATCCCTTCAGGTTGTGCCTCTAAAAATTCTATATGAGATCTGCTGGTCTGTTTACTTGACCGACATGCCACTCTACCTAAACTGAGAAACAAATGGGAAAAGCCTGCTTATTAAAGCAGTGTGTTGTGTTAAAAAATAAAATAAATTTTTTAAAAAGTATCTTTCCTCAACAGTACAAACAAAATGAAAAAAAAATAAGACTAGCAAGATGTAGACCCACATTTATAGGACTTCCTACCAGAATCAGCGACATTCCTTTGGCAGAGAACACTCACCTGGACCGAACTGGTACCCTAAAGGGAAGATGTGATCATTCATCCAGAATGTAGCTGGGACATAGAAGCACCAAAAATGAAATTCCCTGAGCCATGGGTAAAAATCATAGCATGCATTAGAAAGAGGCAGAGAGGGCTCCAAAAGAAGAAAGTCAGGATTTTGCTTTGACTTGGCGCTTATTCCTTGATTTTGCAGCACATAAAGGAAGCCTACAAAGAAGAAAGCATTTCTTCAGTAACTACCAGACATCTGTTGATGTCTGCAAGGACATCTACTGAAGAGCTGAAGTGCAAGAAGCTGCAGAACACTTCAGAGCATATTTGAAACAAGTCATCACTGTTGGTCAGGCAGAGACTAAGGAAGTTCTTGTTGACCCTACAGATTAGTTGCAGCACTTTGAGGAGGGCCAAACGAAGTTTCCCTTGCAAGATTTGGCCACAACAGAGGACATAAGTTTCACCAGCTAAAATCCTTTCTTTCACACTGTTGTCATTTTATCAAGTTGTTATGACAACAACTCAATATGCAACACTGGCTTCCACGTTGGGTTGATGCCAAACCTGAAAATACCAGCAAACTCTGAAGGCAGCCCATGGTGAAAAGGACAGGAATTTAAGGGCAACATAGCACTGGAAGGAAATCCCAACTCCACCACTTACTGTTTGGATAACTAAACTCTTTGAGTTTCAGGTTTATCCTGGCAAAATAGTGGAAATGATGTTATAAAAAGGGTCCAGCACCTGCCTGCCCTGATTGTAGTTAGAGTCAATGACTCACACAACTCTATAAGAAATGTAATCAGGTATTATTATGCCTGTGTAATTGGTTGGAGAAACTGAGATTGATAGATAGTGAATGACAGAATTAAGAATTAAACCATCTCTTTAAAACTCCTAGTATCTTTGCTCCTTTGCTCTGAGACATCAGGTTTTGAATCACTTATTTATCCATTCAGCAAACATTTATTTAGTAAATGTTTACAAATGCCTGTGAAGTGTATGTATTGTCCCAATTTTACAAATGAGGAAACCAACACTCAGAAAGGTTAAAACAAATTGCCTGAGAGCCTCCTTGTTGCTCAAATGTGGCCTCTTTCTAAGCCAAACTCACCATATGAATGCATTACCTTCCCCCCAGTGTGGGACATGACTCCCAGGGATGAGCCTTCCTGACAACGAGGGATTAACACCAAGTGCCAACTGGCAATATGACTGGAAAAAGACCTTGAATAAAAGGGGGAAAGGGTAAAGACAAATGAGTTCATGTGGCTAAAGAGACTTCAAAGAGAGTCGGGAGGTCATCCCAGAGGTAACACTTATGCACACCTCAGCAGGATCTCATA
>JAQZBX010055288.1:0-18457 GCA_029593785.1 Cabassous unicinctus | reverse complement strand
GTAGAAGTAAAATGTTTGACCTTGTAAAATGATACAACTGTTTGTTTCTTATAAAGTTAACTATACACTTACCATATAATCCAGCAATTCCTCTCCAAAGTATTTACCCAAGAAAAATGAACCTGTCTCCTCCTGAAAGACTTGCACATGACTGTTCATAGTGTCTTTATTAATAATAGCCTCAAACTAGCATCAATCATTCATCAGTTGAATTCATAAATGAATTGTGATATATTCATACAAAAGGAATATTACCCAACAATAAAAAAGGACCAAACTGTATGTATGAATTTTAAAAACTATATGCTGAGTAAAAGTAGCTAGTCCCAAGAGTTTTTATTCCATTTACAAGGCATTCTAGAACAGGCAAAACTAATCTTTGGTGACAGAAAACATCTGTGGTTGATTCAGGCGAGGGATGGGGATGGAGAATTGAATGGGACGGGGTACAAGGGAATCTTCATAGTGATTGAGATGTTCTAAATCTTGATTGTGGTGATGGTTAAATGGGCATATATATTTGTTAAAATTCATTGAACTGTATACTCCAAATATGTTGTATATAAATGTTACTTCAATAAAGTTGATTTTTAAAAAAGGAATGCAATCTCAGGGTACATTAAAAGAAATATATTATCCAGATTAAGAGAGACTGTGGTTATACTTATGCTTATTCTATTGAAGATGACTAAAGATGACAGTTTCAGTAGTAGCTCATCCTTCAGAACTGTTGGTGAAGGCAAGAGGATGACTATATAATGTTTAAGTCTGTCACTCAGTAATGATTTTGTAAATTATGTCTGGATCATTGAATTATACCGATTATTTCTATTACCAGTAGAGTATATATCCTGAGATAAATAAGCTCAAAGATGAACCAAACTCTTTGAGGCACTCATTAGACATAAACTTCTTATTGATATACAACTATTTCTCATTTCAAATTTTACTTTTAAATAAAAAAAAGAAAATTTGTTTTTTCTCCTTTCTCCTTTCTCTTCTCAGATTAAGTCCAAACATAAGATTTGACTATAGAAGAGTTATGTCGCTTTAGGATTTAAATATCTCGATATAAACTTGTAACTACTCTCATACCTATTGATAACTCTTCATATCTATATGTCTATAGACAACCATTATTGATAGTTCTATATATCTTTTAATAATTTTTGAAGGGAAGACACTTTTAAAAAACAAAAAGGGAACATAAAGATCTTCCAATGGCAGCGCAAGCTGCCTTGGGAGCTATTCTATGGCTAGAGTTGGAAACTCCATTTTCCAAATACAGGGAAGGAAGAGACAGTTGGCCACCAATTTTAGCTACTGATTAGTAAATTCGGCTGGCTAAAGTATAATCCTAAGAATAGATAAAGTTTAAACCTGTCCAAGTCACAAAGAGGTGGGTAGCTGCCATTTTAACTTCACCCATGGCATAAGGAGAAGCCAGGCTGATTGAAAATCACAGTGAAGATAGGGACTGTCTTTCCACCCAGATTGGATTGCAGCACTAGCCTAGGCTCCAGTCCCACCTTTGGGAGGAAGCTGGGGGAATTTGTACCAGCTTCTCCAGACAACTTCAGGAGCTTTTATCTGGCACAGACTGAGTAGTCAGACACCTGGGCTCCATCCCCACAACCCAGTAGAATAGGAGGGGAGCTGTGTTTCCTTGGCCTCTCTGGCCAACCGCAGATTCTTTTAGCCTGCACAACCTGGTTTGTTGAGTGCCATGGAATCGATCTCTGTCCCTCCACTACCATAGGATGGCAGAGGGCTGGTGTTTCTTCAGCCTCTGTGGGCTATGGCAGATGCTTTCAGCCCACACAGATCAATACTCGGACCTGTAACTCTATCCCCAACCCCCAATAGGATAGGAGGGGAGCTGTGTTTCCTCAGCCTTTCCTGGCAACTGCAGGTGCTTTTGACCCACAATAACTGGTTTGCTGAATGCCTTCAATCTCCACCCCTACCTACCTCAGAGGATAGGAGGGGGCTGGTGTTTTCTCAGCTTCTCTGGGAAATAGCAGAAACTTTTGGCCTACAAGGACCAAACTGTTGGGTGCCTGTGGTTCCATTCCCCACCCCCTAAAGGACAGGTGGGACAGTACTCCCTCAGCCTCTCAGAGCAACTGCAGATCCATTCGACCCACACAGATTAGATTGTTGGGTACTCAGAAGAGTCCTTCCCCACCCCTGGTAGGGGAGGGGTGCAGCCGGTGCTATGTCAGTCTACCTGGATAACTGCGATCACTGTGGAACTGCATGGCATAGATTGCTGCCCACAACTGCAGCTCAATCCCCACCCCAGACAGGGGAGGAAGGGGTGTGAAGCTTCATCAGTCTCTTCAGGCAACTACAGACAGTCTTGGCCTGCATGACTTGGATTATTACACACAACTGCAGCTCTGTCCCTACTCCTGGCAGAAGAGAAAGGTGGGAGAACTTCATTGGTCCCTGGGGCAATGCAGGCAGTTTCAGTCTCCAAAATTTACAATATCAACTACATCTTCAGCTCCTACTACATAACCAGCAAGGGAGAAAAAGCAAAACTAAACTAAAGAGAACAACTGCACCCAGAATAAATACATCTAGTAAGCCAGATGCCAAGACACCAACAAAAAAAAATTACAATCCATACCAAGAAACAGGAAGATATGGCCCAGTCAAAGGAACAAGATAAGCCTCCACATGACATAAAGAAGTTGAGACAACTAATCATAGATGTTCAAAAAAAATCTCCTTAATAAATTCAATGAGATGGCTAAAGAGATTAAGGATATTAAAAAAACACTGGGTGAGCACAAAGAAGAATTTGAAAGCATACATTGAAAAACAGCAGATCTTATTGGAATGAATGGCACAATAAATGAAATAAAAAATACACTGGAGGCATATAATAGCAGATTTGAGGAGGCAAAAGAAAGGATCAGTGAGCTTGAAGACATAGCCTCCAAAAGCAAAGATACAAAAGAACAGATGAAGAAAAGAATGGAAAAAATTGAACAGGCTCTCAGGGAAATAAATGATGGCAAGAGACATGCAAATATATGTGTCATGGATGTCCCAAAAGGAGAAGAGAAGAGAAAAGTGGCAGAAGGAATATTTGAAGAAATAATGGTAGAAAATTTCCCAGCCCTATTGAAGATCATAGCTATCCATGTCCAAGAAACACAGCGTATGCCCATCTGAATAAATCCAAATAGACCAACTCTGAGACACATACTAATCAGAATGTCAAATGCCAAAGACAGAGAGAGAATTCTGAAAGCAGCAAGAGAAAAGTGATTTATCACATACAAGGGATACCCAATAAGATTAAGTGCCCATTTCTCGTCAGAAACCATAGAAGCAAAGCAGTGGTATGATATATTTAAGATACTGCAAGAGAAAAACTGCCAGCCAAGAATCTTATATCCAGCAAGTTTGCCTTTCAGAAATGAGGGCAAATTTGGAATAATCACAGATAAACAGAAATGGAGAGAGTTTGTAACCAAGAGACCAGCCTTGCAGGAAATAATAAAGGGAGTGCTGCAGCCTGAAGAGTAAAGACAGGAAAGAGAGACTTGGAAGAGAATCTAGAAATGAAGATTATATCAGTAAAAGTAACTAAAAGTGTAAAAAGAGTGGTGAAAATAAAATAGGACAGATAAAACCCAAAGTCACAATGGGTGAAATAAGAACTGCATTTACAGTAATTACATTGAATGTTAATGGATTAAACTCCCCAATCAAAAGACTCACACTGGTGAAATAGATAAGAAAATATGAGCTCTTTACAAAATACTCACCTTAGACCCAAGGATACCAATAGATTGAAAATGAAAGGCTAGAAAAAGATATTCCATGCATGCAGCCAAAAACAAAAACAAACAAACAAAACAACAACAACAACAGCAACAACAAACTGGAGTAGCTATACTTACACTGGATGAAATAGACTTTAAAAGAAAAGTTGTTATTAGAGATAAGGAAGAACATTTTATATTAATAAAAGGGACAATTCACCAGGAAGAAATAACAATCATAAATGTATATGCACCTAACCAGGATGCCCCAAATTACATGAGGTAACCAGTCACAAAACTGAAGAGGAAAATAGATGTCTCTACAATAATAGTTGCAGACTTCAATACACCACTTTCAGCATTGGATAGAACATCTGGGCAGAGGATCAATAAAGAAACAGATAGCTTGAATAATATGATAAATGGACTAAACCTAATAGACATATACAGAACATTGCACCCCCAAACAGCAGGATATTCATTCTTCTCAAGCATTCGTGGATCTTTCTCCAGGTTAGACCATATGTTGGGCTACAAAGCAGATCTCAATAAATTCAACAAGATCAAAAGTATACAAAGCACTTTCCCTGATCATAATGGAATAAAGTTGGAAATCAACAAGAGTCAGAAAAAGGGGAAGTTCACAAATATATGGAAATTAAACAACACACTCTTAAATAATCAGTAAGTCAAAGAAGAAATTGTGAGAGAAATCAATCAATATCATGATACAAATAAAAACAAGAACACAATATATCAGAATCTATCAGATGAAGCAAGGACAGTGCTGAGAGGGAAATTTATAGCCCTCAATGCTTACATTAAAAAAGAAGAAAGAGTTAAAATCAGTGACCTAACTACACAGCTGATGGAACAAGAAAACGAACAGCAAACTATTTCCAAAGGAAGTAGAAGGACTGAAATAACAAAGATCAAAGCAGAAATAAATGACATTGAGAACAACAACAACAACAAAAACAATAGAATTAACATAACTAAAACTTGGTTCTTTGAGAAGATCAACAAAATTGATAAACCCTTAGCTATGAAAAAAAATTAAATAAGAAATGGAAACAGGGTCATTAGTACTGACCCCACAGAAATAAAACAGATCCTGAGAGGATGCTATGAACAACTGTACACCAACAAACTAGACAATGTAGGCAAAATGGAAAAAATTCTTAGGAATGTGCAAACAACCTACACTGACCCTAGAAGAAACAGAAGACTTCAACAAACCAGTCACAAGTAAAGAGATTGAAACTTATCAAACAACCCCCCAAAATGAAAAGCCCAGTACCAGATGGTTTCACAGGTGAGTTCTACCAAGCAGTCAAAGAAGATTTAATACCAATCTTGCTGAAGCTCTTCCAAAAAATTGAATGGGAAGAAACACTACCAAAGTCATTCTAGAAGCCAATATCACCCTAATACCAAAGCCAGATAAGATATTATGAAAAAAGAAAATTACAGACCCATTTCCTTAATTAATATGGATGCAAAAATCCTCAACAAAATACTGCTAGTCGTATCCAAAAATACGTTAGAAGAATTATTCATTATGATCAAATGGGTTTTATACCAGGCATGCCTGGGTCATTCAACACAAGAAAACCAATCAGCATAATATTCCACATTAATAAATCAAAGTAGAAAAATCACATGATTCTATTGATTGATGCAGAAAAGACATTTAACAAAATACAGCATCCTTTCTTGATAAAAATACTACAAAAAGTAGGAATTGAAGGAAACTTTCTCAACATGAAAATGGCCATATATGAAAAACCCACAGCTAACAGTATGCTCAATGGTGTAAGACTGAAAGCTTTCTCATTGAGATCAGGAACAAGACAAGGATGCCCACTGTCGCTGCTGTTGTTCAATATAGTACTAGAGGTTCTAGCTAGAGCAATCAGGCAAGAAAAAGAAATAAAAGGCATCCAAATTAGAAAGGAAGAAGTAAAACTTTTGCTATTTGCAGATGATATGATCCTATACCTGAAAGTCCCAAAAAACTACAACAAAGCTGCTAGAGCTAATAAATGATTTCAGTGGAGTGTCAGGATACAAGATCAATACACAAAAATCAGTGGTGTTTCTATACACTATGAATGCACAATCTGAGGAGGAAGTCAGGAAAAAATTCCATTTACAATAATGACTGAAAGAATTAAATATTTAGGAATAAACTTAATCAAGGATGTAAAGCACTTGTATTCAGAAAACTACAGTGGATTGCTAAAGAAATTTAAAAAGACCTAAATAATTGGAAGAACATTCCATGCTCATGGATTGGAATCCTAAATATATTAAGATGTCAGTTCTACCCAAATTGATATACAGATTCAATGCAATCCCAATAAAAATTCTGCCAGCATTTTTTAAACAAATGGAAAACAATTATAAAATTTATTTGGAAGGATAAGGGGCCCTGAATAGCCAGAAACATCTTAAAAAAGAAAAGCAAAGTTGGAGGACTCTCACTTTCAGACTTTAAATCATATTACGTAGCTGCTGTGGTAAAAACAGCACAGTACTGGCATAAAAGTAGGCACATAGATCTATGAAACCAAGTTGATAGTTCAGAAACAGACCCTCACATCTATGGTCAAGTGATTTTTGACATGCCTGTCAAACTCACCCAGCTGGGGCAGAATAGTCTATTCAACAAATCGTGCTGGGGGAACTGGATATCGATATCCAAAAGAAAGAAAGAGGACTCCTATCTTACACTTTATACAAAAATTAACTCAAAATGGATCAAAGACCTAAATATAAAAGCTAGAACCATAAAGCTCCTGTAAGAAAATGTAGGAAAATATCTTCAAGCCCTGGTAGTAGGTGGTGAATTCTTAAAGCTTACCCCAAAAGCACAAGCAATGAAAGAAAACATGGATAAATGGGAAGTCTTCAAACTTAAACACTTTTGTGAGTCAAAAGACTTCATCAAGGTGAAAAGGCAGCCCACTCAGTGGGAGAAAATATTGGGAAATCACATGTCCGATAAGGGTTTGATTTCCATTCCATTTATAAAGAGTTCATGCAACTCAACAATAAAAGATGATGCAATCCAATTAAAAAGGAAAAAGACCTTGACCAAAAGGGGGAAATATTAAATGCAAATGAGTTTTTATGGCTAAGAGACTTCAAAGTGAGTCAGGAGGTCATTCCAAAGGTTATACTCATGCACATCTCAGCAGGATCTCATTGACAGCCACAGTAAACACTACCTCAAACGGAGGGGTCCTGAGGGTTCTAGAGACATCTAGACAATATAGGAAGGGCAGACAATCCCAGGAATTCAGCAATCTGTTAGTGTGCCTTACTTTGGAATATATGCTCCCCAAATGTAGCAGAGTTAGACTCATTTATAATTTCTCTACAGATGGCTCTTCTGCCCCTTTTATTTGAACCCATAATTAGCACTATACTTGTTAAATATATGTCCTAGAGACTTAAATCTTCAGTCTGTTCATATGCCAGTTGAGCCCTGAATCTCAGCAGAGTTGCAACACCTACTCTCCAGTTCATTGGCCTCACCCAGGACAACTAACAAAAGGATGATGATGCACAACAACCACCCCAGGTAGCAGAGAGTGTCTGTAACTGCAAGTAAGACATTTCCACCCATCTGCCCCATGAGATCTAAGATACCTCTCAGTCAGAGGCAGGGTGGGCATCACCATCCCCAAATCCTCAAGATTGAGGAATGAATAAACGTAAAGGGGGAATGCAACTATGGACTAAAATAGACTTATTGTTCTAGCAATGGAAGGACTTGTATCATTGATATAAAGGCAATGGTCACCCGAGGTTCTGAAGGGAGGGAGAGGGAAGAATAGGTGTAATGTGGGGGCATTTTTTGGACATTGGAATTGTCCTGTATGACATTGATATGACAGATACAGGCCATTATACATTTTGTCAAAACCTATAAAATTGTGTGGGGCAAAGTGTAAACTATAATGTAAACTGTAATCCATGGTTAGTAGCAATGCTTCAATATGTGTTCATCAATTGTAACAAATGCACCACACTAATGAAAGATGTTGTAAATGGGGGAAGTGTGGGAGGGGGAGTGGTGGGGCATATGGGATTCCCTGTATTTTCAATGTAACATTTGTTTAATCTAAAACTTCTTTAAAAATAAGGTTAAAAATTTTTAAAAAGCATATAGTAATAACTCAGTAAATGTCAGTTATCATTAATAAATAACAATTTTTTTAATAATAAAAAAGGGGGTAGGGCAAAGAGTTAAATAGACATTGCTCCAAAGAGGAAATACAAATGGTCAAAAAAGCACATGAAAAAATGTTCAATATCACTAGCTATTAGAGAAATGCAAATCAAAACGACAATGAGATATCTCACACCATAAAGAATGGTCATTATTAAAAAACAGAAAACAGTAAGTGCTGGAGAGGATGTGGAGGTATAGGAACACTACTCTCTGTTGGTGGGATTGTAAAATGGTGCAACCTTTTTGAAAGATAGTTTGGCAGTTCTTCAGGAAGCTAAATATAGAACTGCCATATGATCCAGCAATTTCTCTACTAAGAATATATCCAGATGAACTGAAAACTGTGACATGAATGGACATTTGCACAGTGATGTTCATAGCAGCATTACTGACAATTGCCAAAAGATGGAAACAACCCAAGTGTCCATCAACCAATAAATGGATAAACAAAATATGGTATATACATACTATGGAATACTATGCTACAATAAGAAGAAATGAAATTGGGACTTATATGATAACATGGATGAATCTTGAAGACATTATGCTAGGTGAAGTAAGCCAGACACAAAAGGACAAATATTGCATGGTCTCACTAATATGAACTAAATTTTGAAGAATAAACACATGAAGTTAAAACCTAGAGTATAGGTTACTAGGAGATAAGAGAAGGGCTGAGAAGGTGTGCTGATGCTTAATGTGTGTAGAAGTTTTAATTAACTTTATTGTAAAAGTGTGGAAAATAGATAGAGTTGCTAGTAACACATTATAGTGAGTAGTAGCTGGTTTATAAATGGGATTGTGGCCGAAAAGGGTAGTCTAAGGGATGTAAATGTCGAAAGAAAGCTAGAGAATAATCTAGGGACTGAATAACACAGTGAACCCAGAGGTGGATGAGAATTGTGGTTAATAGTGCAAATGCAAGAATGTCCTGTGAACTAGAACAGATGTATGTCATTGTTGCAGGGTGTTGGGAATGTGGACAAGCATGGGAAAAATACAGTTAATGTAACCTATGGACTATAGTTAACAGCAATACTGTAATATTCTTGCATCAGTGCCAAAGATGAACTGTGTTAATAATAGGGAGTTATGGAAAAAATATGCTAAATGTATGCTATGGACCATAGTTAGTGGTAGTAGTCTGATGATATTATCTCATAATCTGTAACAAATGTTCCACAACAGAGGGGTGTGTAGGTGAAGGGGTGTTGTGTGGGAATTCCACACATGTGCATGATTGTTTTATAAGTTCACAACTTCTGTAATAAAAATATATTTTTAAATTATCTATTTTTTAAAAAAAGGAACATAAAATACATATCATTCTGTATGTTAATTTTTTAAAACTTAGCAATGTAAGAGATGTGTTTAAGATAGATGTATATCATTGTACGTGATTCTTTGCACATTTCAGATGTTATTTCTTTAGGATAAAATCATTTCCATGTCAAAAGGGGGCACATATAAGATTTTGATAGGTATTTCTAGGGTGCTTTCAGAAATTTGGGGCCAGTTTACCCTCTCACAGGGATGTGCTAGTTTCTCTATACCTTCATCAATACCAAATATTTTAAATCTAGGTAAAAAATAAATGATACTTCACTGACATTTTGATTTTGTATTTCCTTTTATTTTTGAGCATCTCCTTTTATGTTTACTAATCACTTGAACTTCTTTTGTGAAATTCCTATTCACTGTTCTCTGTGCTTTGTGTTTTTTTCTGTAAGAACTCTGTTTTATACCCTCTCCTTCCACATACATACTCACACATGTATCTCATTATTTTGTAAGACTTTATATTTTAAAGATATTTTTTCTTTGCCATATATATAATATATTTTCACCCCTTTTTCATTGGACTTTTAATTTTTATATACATTTAGACTACAGATATTTTCAATTTTTTGCAGTTATATCTGTCCACATTTTCTTTTATGGTTTCTTACTTTGGCATTATGCTAAGGAAAATTTCCCTACCCCAAGATTAGAAAAATATTCTTCTTATATTTCTTCTAATATCTTTATTGTTTTATTTTCTATCATCAAATCTTTAATTCTTTGCCCATATTTTAGTGTATGAATTTTACCCACTTAGCTAATGAAATTAACATGAACTATCAAAGCATGAAGCATAGCAATCTTCTGTGATTAAAATGATACTGCTATTTCATTATAATATTGATATAGAAATAATTAATAACATCTATTGAGCTTTTACTGTCTGCTAGGCACAGTGTTTTTACAGTTTTTATTTTCACAACAATGTTATAGGTTAGATATATATCTTTATTAGCTTGTAACAGTGCGGAAACAGATTCAGAGAGCTAGGTAACTTACCTTATGTGGGTGTTGCCTATCTATTGTATAACAAATTACCTCAAAATTAGTGGCTTAAGACAACAACCATTTATCTCACAGTTTCTGTGGGTCAGGAAATCTTGAGCTACTAGGCTGTGTTGTTCTAGCTCAGTCTCTTATGAGGTTTTCAATCCAGGGCAGCAGACTGAAGGGTCTTCTTCCAAGGTGGCTCATTGGCAGGGGGCCTCATTTCCTCGCTGGTTGGTGGTAGGAAGCCTCAGTTACTCATCCTATAGGCTTTTCCATAGGGCTGCTGAGAGTCCTTATGACATGGCAGCTGGCTTCCCCCAAACCACGTGATCCAAGAGACAGAGAGAGAGAGAGAAAGAGAGAGAGAGAGAAAGAGAGAGAGAGAGAGGGAGGGAGGGATTGTAAGGAAGTAGCAAAAATTTTTGACAGTTAACAAATACTTTGTTACTATATATATTAGTGATAGGAAAAGGAAGGCCACAGAGCTGAGACCTGCACTGTGAAAATAGTTCTGGTTTCAGGGATCCCTTGAAATGTTTGTGTATTGTCAGAAAAATATGAACTGCTATAAAGGTTCTGACTTTTATAAGAACTCAGGCCTGAGGTTGAAGATCTTCAATGTGAACTAGCATGAAAACTGGAGCAAGTCCTCTACATTCCTTATAATTAGCTTCTACATTTTTTCAGGTACCTATAAAACAATATAAAAGTAAAATTATTGAGTGTGAAAAGTTTAAAATGCTAAGAAAATTATAGGTAATTGTGTTACCTTTTGGAGTAGTCGTACTTATTTTAATAATCCCTGTAAGGGCCTACCTGGGGGCTGTTACTACTTAGGTTTTATGTAGATCAGAGCATAAAATCAATCAATTTTGAATTATCCAAGTAATTGTTACTTGTATGGTAATGGGTGACTTTAAATAGTACTCTTGTTCTGACAAAATAATCATTAATTATATTTTGTTAATTTTCACTTTGTGTAGACTAAGTTTAGAGAAAATGAAAATAGAACGTGATGTAGTACAGAGGACACTTGACTGGGAAAAGATTTGAGTTTGGGATCTAATGCTGCTACCAAACATCTGCAAAGTTCTGAGGCAATTCATATAATCTCCTTAAACCTAGGTTTTTTATTTTAAATATTATGAAGTTGGGTGAAGAACTCAGTGAATTTGATATGATTACATTATTTGTGCTTATATTAACAAAGTTAAAGGATAGTTAAACTATGTGACAATTATTTGTTATTTCAGTCTTTCATTGGCAAGACAAAAGAAAAAGAACAACTTATATTGAAAGTTGAAATTGTGCCTTTTACTGCTCACTATGAACAGATCGTTTGATATTTTTATTTTAATAAGAAACATTTTCCCTCACAGCTATTTCTCTGTAGTTTGTTTCTTCATCATTTGAGTCACAGGCTTTCTTGCCTTGTGTATATGAATAGCCTTGTATATTTCAATGCCTCACATGTTAAAATTCTGAATATTAATTTTACAGAGGAGATATTGACCAATGGAAGACAATGGGCCATGATTTTGCCTGCAGAGTAAAGAACTAATTTACACAACTTAATATGAAAGTGCAATTTAATGAAATTGCAATCTTTAGTATATTATGGGGAAGATGATGTTCTTTGCAGGATATTGCTGGACCTACCACAAACTAAACCAAAAACTTTAAAACATATCCTGATACCAATACATTCCGTTATATTCTTTTTTCATACTTTTTTCTATTTTTGTTGGCATTACCATATTGTATCTCATAGAAATTTGATTCAGAATTTAATTGTAATGGATTAGTTTTTCAGGGCATTGAGAATTTACCATGGTGGGAAAAAAGACTTTTGGGGAGTACTTTGGGTGATGTAGATAAATTTTACTTATACTTGTTGATTTAGTTACACATGCATAATTTAAAAGGTCATATAAAACAATATTGTAATTTACTATATTTTATCTTAAATTTCATGAAATAGTTGTATTCAGATTCTTCACAAACATTTTTAAAATTAGTATCTTTTTCAAAGTTTTCCAGAGCATATCACCTTCAGTTTCATTTAAGCTATTTGAGTTATAACATGTTTTGAATCCATATGTGATACTGTCACTTAAAATTCCATCATGAGACAAATCTATTTGCATAACACTAGGGGAATTGTTTTTAGCATTTGTCCCTTAGGTATATATTTATGACTACCGTAATGTAACCTTTTCTAAGTGATCTTTGAAAAGCTTATTTACACTGGAATCTATTACTAGGAATTGTGAATAAAATTGTCAAGAATTAAAACTAAGCCTGTATTAAATTTCTTTGTCCCCATATTTACCTATTCTGTCAGAATTGCCTCTAAAAGTATCCCAAACTAATAGTGATTGGGATAATTTCTAGCTAATACATCTTTCCCCAAAACTTTTTTTATTTAAAATAAAATACTTGGAAATGTGCCCCATAATATGATTGCTTTTGTACGAACTTGTTTATAAGCTACCCCTTTCCTGAGTAATACTATGGAGTAAATATTTTGCCTTGCATTCTAAGTGCTAGAGATGGAAAAGTAATAATCAAATACTCCCTGTCCTCAAGGAACATTTGGTATATAGGGAGATGCAGACAAGTAATTGGACATTTTCAATACTGTACAATAATTGCTATTGAAGCAAGCAACTAGAGAGAGATGTAGAGGCATATAGGATGGGCACCCAACCCAAGCCTAGTTGATCAGGGACAGCTTCCTGTAAGACTCATGGCTAAGATATCACTGGAAAAATGAGTAGGAATTTGCCAGAGGTAGAGGTGTTATAAGCAAAGAAAGAGCTTGTCCAAAAGCCTGGAGGTTAAAAAAAAGGGGGGGCGGGGCATGTGACAGGTTCATGGGTCTAGAGTGTAATTTGCAGGTGAGAGTGTGTCTACCTGTGAAAGATGAAGTTGTAGAAGTAAGTTAGATAGTTCATGGATTACTATAAATTCCTTTTTATTTTTGATTTTATTTTTTTAATAATTTAAAAATTTTTTTAATAAATCCCTTTTTAGATAGATGTATTTCATAAATGCTCTTGTGTAAATAATCCAAAAATTATGATTTTAAGACAGAAGTGTTTAAGAAATGTTCAATTAAAGTATAAATTAAAAAGAAAAAATAGTCACATCTTTATAAACAAAGGTCAGATTATTGATTTCACTTCCTGTGTATGTGGGAAAAGACTGATGGATGACCTTTCATAATCTTAGTACATTAACTCAGTGAGAGTAGCAATTGCAAATTTGATACATTTTGTGAAGTTTATGGTTACTTTGAAATGTGCATAGTAATACTCACTTCAACATTTGTTTTAAGTCAGATAATATCGTTTATCTTACAGTTTTATCAATGAAATGACAGACATTCTGTTGAAATATTATAATTATCATTATGGTTTATCAGTGTAAATCACATGAACCCAAGGCCCTGACTCTGGCAAAGGATTTAAACCACGTTAAGTAGGCAGGCCTTGAGATGGTCTCAAGAAGAAATGTTGCATAGGCCTGTGTGGAAAATTTTCTGTTTTACCCAAACTATTCAGGGATAAAAGCTACTAATTGAATTGAGATGAAATAATAAATTGTTTTATGTATAGATATACTCCAAGTGAGATGAGAATTTCTATTTGATACAAAAGCTTAATAATCACTACTGTTTTGTTTTATCCCATTGTCAGGATCTTACTAGCTCTGGGATCAAGGAATTGACACAATCCCAGGATACTGCCTAGGGAACAAGCCTTGTAAACCCTCAATTCCACCATACATAAAATTTAACTTTGCTACAAAACAAGCTTTTTACCACCAATTGAAGCATCAAACTGATTTATTTGCAATTTGAGTAAATTGTGCCATCATTAAGACACAGTTTAAGATTCTTTGTGTATCTGTATCCCACAAAATATAATACCAACCATATATCAGAAGACACTCCAGAATTTAATAACTAGAAAAATAAGTCATACTTTCTCCTTTTGAGTATTTTTTTTCCTAAGGAAAATTTGGTTACAATATGTAGAGTAAAAATACTTAACAGGGGAAGAAAAGGAGAAAGCATCTCCATGTCATATTTGTCCACCATATGAGTTGACAGAAGATTCATATCTGGGGCAGAAATGTCTGGTACTCCCAAAAGCAGAACCTCTTACAATGTCCCTTTAAAGAATAGAAACAATGTCTTTTCCACATCAGAGGTTATATGAATTGTGAAGTAAGTATGAAGAACTGATGAAACATGATACAAAGGGAGAAGGAAAATGCCTTTTGGTTTTGAAAGAAACTTCATTGCTTATCTATAAGCTTCATTCCCTTGGTTCTACCTCTAAAACCTTCCTAGGCCTCTCATTTGCAACTTGCTTAAGGAGGTTGTGGTACTGACAGAGGTGCATAGCCTTTTTAAGGTGGGGATTTGCATAAGGATTTGTATCTTAAAATGCCACATATATGCATAAGTTTGCTGTAAAAATAAAATGAACATTTAGGGAAAAAACTACTGAAATCATATCTACAATGTGATATTCTGTTTTGCTTGTTTATAAGAGCTATTGCTCAAAAAAAGATCGTTTTCGGAATCCAGCCAAGCCATTTTATACCAAAGCAGGCCACATTTATACAGACTAAACTGTGCATCTGAATTTTATTACTTCAGAGATCCATTGAATGTGGTTTTCTTTTATGTTTCCTAATAAGTCATTTGAATGAAGCATATTTTTCAGTCACAGCTGAAGACAAGGTGGATTGTTTAGGATGTGATTGGCTTGCTATTCTTGAAACTTTCTCAATTATTTAGAGCAGTTTTCTTTGCTCTATCACCTGTCCTAACTCAAGACTTCTGGTTTTTGTCCTGTATGACAGTTCTGCTCTATTTGTTGCCTGCAGACCTGAAGATTTAGCAAGGAGTTCATGACTTTTGGAAGCTTTAGAGGAAAAAAATCAAAATAATTTTATTCACATACATTTCATAAGCTTAAAAAACAAGATTAACTATAGATTTCACAAACTTTTGTTCTTAAAAATCACATACATACTGCAAAGACAGTTTATCTCAACCAACAACCGACAGAATAGAGATATGAAATGTCTTAGCTAATGTACTTTTACAATATTTGTGTATTGTTTACATTTGTTAAACTATTCATTGTTCATTGCTACTTTTCTGTTACATTCCCAATTCACGCAAATGGATCAGTAGTTAATAATAGGTCTGTTGAAATATGTAAGTATTGTTGAAAAGTTTAACTACATAATTCAGATTAATATTTTAAATATAGTGAACAGTATTCTAGAGTAATGTAGAATATACATTAAGTACACTGAGTGAATATTCAGGGGTGATGATCATACAAGCAGTTGAAAAAGTACAAATAGAAAGTACAGTGATGAATAGCAGCAGTCCTTTTTCCTCCTAGTTTCTAGTATGTTGTGTCTTCTTAAAGTTTGTCAAAGAATCAAAGGAACCTGTTGGAGCTTGTTTTGAAAGCATCTTTAATGCTTTCTGGAACAAAATTGATGACTTTTGGTACCAAAGGTGGAAAGATCAAAACTACAAAGGCTTCAGAGTTGTACTCCTTTTAGCAAAAACAAATCCAAGCAATGCACAGGATTGCCTCAAACTGGTAAAACTGACCTCAAAGTTAATGATAAATATGCTCAGAGAGAAAGCAGAAGAAACTATTGATAAAATTCCTTTATCAAACCACATTGTTGGGTTTTGAATTATATCAACATGTTCAATACATTCTGGAAAAACAGATACTATCTAATGTATGTACTAGAAGATAATTAAATTTTAAGTTGAAAGTTCTAAATCAGCTCTTGGCATTTGTATTGTGAATATCTGAGTGAGAAGTGCTTGATGACATTTTGTTCTACTTATCATTAAAAACTTATACTCTACAATAGAGATTTGTGTTTGCATTTAATAATTATTTTCTGAACTGTGATGTTGACTGATGTTGACTGGAAAAGTGTCATTGTTGCAGTATGGAAAACCAGATTTTCCTATAGCAAAGAGGGAGTTTTATTATATGAATAAAAGTGGTTTCTCCCAAAACCCAATTCATAAACTACATTGGTAAATATGAATGAGGTTTGAGAGAAATAATATTTCTTCATAGTCTTATAACACCTACAGACTATTCCCATAATTTCAAGTAGCCTCACCGAGTTGTATATATCAGTTCTTAAATAGATTTAACCTATTAATTAAAGGCCACCATGATTTTTAGTGAGGATACAATATCAGGATTTGTTTAAAATACAAACTCTGGTGCAAATGGCTCAGTAATCACTGAGCATTTGACTCTTCCCCAATATTTGATGTGTTTCTTCATTTTGGGGACAAGGAATTGATGCTACATTATTTAGCTTATTCGAAAACAACTTCCAGGTGCACAACATGAAGAAATGATTTTTCTTCTAACAATTTTTGGGACTGAATGCCACCAAAGTTTGGATTAAGAACCCATTCCTGGGGAGCAGATGTAACACAAGTGGTTGAGTGCATATTTCCCATGTCTGAGGTCCTGGGTTCAGTCCCCGGAGCCTCCTAAAAACAAACATGAAAAAACCGATTCTCATCAGGGAGCAGATATAACTCAGTGGTTGCGTGCCTGCTTCTCATGTATGAGGTGCTGGGTTCAATCCCTGGTACCTCCTAAAAACAAACAGACAAAAACATTCTTCTCCATCTTCTAAGTTGAAACTTTCAGCTTTTTAGGTTCAAATGTCTTATGATTGTTGACCTAGCATCTTCACAAGGATCGTAAAGGTAATCTTCAATGAGAAACTGCTACATAATCTCTGGGTCAAGTTTTGTTGCAGATATAAAGAACTATCTGACACAGCCACCTCTAACTTGATGGTAATCCCAAAGACCTATAATTGTAAATTATGATTTTCTGATTCAGTAGAAATGAAGAGAAAAAAAGTCCTGGATTTAGAACTTGATCTATGGCTCAAACAACTCATCCTTGATCAGATAGATGCACATTAATGAAAGATTGTAAAAAATAGCATCTTTCCAACTGAAATTGGTGGTCCATGTGTTTGTTGAACCTTTACCAGATGGTCTAGCAGATGTCAACAATTTGAGAAACAATCTTAGAATGTTAAAATATGAGAAGAAAGAGAGAATAGAGGAAAAGATTCATATAAGAATTTGAATTTTGAAAAAAAATGAAGTAATAGAGAAAAAGAAAGAACCTCTTTTCTCAAGATTTTTTTTCCTCATTTTCTCAAAGGGAGGGTTAAATCCCATATTCCTAACCCCTTCCTGTCTTTGGTTTTTCCTTTGATATTATGAAGCTCTTCCCTATTAGTGGTCATCTGTAGAACTTTATAGCACCATGAATTTGGCTGGATTTAGTACATTTTTGTTGTTTGCCCCTCCCCTTTTAATAAATTTTAAGGACAGTGCATACACTGAGAACAATATAACTAGACACAATTTTCCTGTACAGATACAGTTTTAGAAAAGTGCAGTTTCTTTTTTTTTTTAGTGGCTATAACTTTTGTGTTTAAGTCCAATAAAAATAACTATTGTTTTTACTTATAATAAAAATGATGCATTCTTTCTGTAGAAATCAACTACTGCAAAAAATATTTACGTATGCATATATATAAATATTTATTTTCATGTATATGTATATATGCTTTTTCATATATAAATAGGATCATAGTTGGTTGGAATTTGCAAAAGAGAAATTGAAGAAGAATATACAGTATGGCTAATTTAATGAATGGGATTCAAGAGTTCTTACAGGAAATTGTATGTTGTATCCCACAGAACATTTTGTGGTCCTGTGTGGGGCATGAGAATACTGCCTTTAAGACAAATATCTATCAGAGGAAGCCCAAATATGGTTTGCTGCTTTCTCTTCTGTTTCATCTGTGTAAACTATTGCTGGCTGAGATTGATGTTGAAAGAATATTCTTCCTTCTCCTTCTTCACAGGGACACCATTTCCCTTCTGTAACACTGATAGGCTCTGCCCATGCACAGAAGCAAAAGCTATAATAACACCATCAACAAACATTCAAATGTTAAGTTCCTACCATGGGCCAGTAACTGTGCTAGG
>JAQZBX010055287.1:6079-18557 GCA_029593785.1 Cabassous unicinctus | reverse complement strand
ACTCTTAATCCTGCTCCCAGAAGGGAGGTGAAAAATGGAATGAGGAATGGGACAGGGACACATTTATGTCATGCAAAAGAATGATAGGCTGGGATGGGAAGAGTTTCTGAATCATTAAGGTAATACAACTGAGGGCTGTGATAAGCTAAGTAGCAGAGGCCCACCCAGTTGGTGGAGAGCATTAGGTAAGTTTTATTTTGCAGATAGAGAACAGTCCACTCTTATGTTTAAGAGTGACTGAATAAGAGGGAAGCTAGATGGCCACAAGCAGAGGTTATATAACCTTTGGGGTAGTTGCCCCCATCACCCCACAGGTATCTACATGTGCCTTTGGATTTGGGGTTGATAACTGAATTTTAGATAGAGTTATTTGAGCAGCAGTGATGGGGAGAGTGGAGGTGTGAGGGAAAGGCTAGCAGTGCCCCAGTATGAGACATTAGCCGGCCATGCTCCAATGGTGAAGAACTGGCTGGTGCCAATTCAGCAGTTTGAGAGATTGAGTTGGTGAATAGCATAGTGAACAAGGTGTAGTAAGGTGTGTATTGGACTGGTTTGTTCTGTCAAGAAATTTGGGGCAAGGAGATTAATTAAAAGAATTTTAAAGATTGTTATGTTAGTAACTAAACAAATTTTATCCACCAAGGGAGAAATAGTATAGTAGTTATAATAATAGAAGCTATAAGTAGTAAACAGCACCAAAAGCGGTTTCCACAGGGTTCAGGCTGTGAGGATGTTGTCATTCAGTACTGAGCATTTGCTTTTTGAAGAGATATTTCAGGCCATCCAATAGCTGGCACTCAAAAATGTCAGCAGCTGCTTCCAGTGGGTTAGGACTACAGTTAATGGGTTTTATTTTAGATATATGTACCCAGCTTGTAATTTCTGTGACTTTGGCTGATACAGTGGTAACCACCACATATGACAGTGGGTTTGTTGATTGGAGGCATTCCTTTGTTTTTTAAATTTTTAGACAAAGAGTGTTCAAGCACTTAGGACACCATGTTCTGCCACCATCCAAGTAAAGCTGTCTCAAACTGATATGATTATGGGTGGGTTTTGTTGGCATTCTTCCTGACAATAGAAGAAACATATTTAACAAAAGTAGAGAAACTATAAGGGTTTCTGAGTTGCAGGCATTGCCACCTAGAAGGGCAGCTATGATTTATAGTTATTAACCAATTACTCCAATTAGTCAAGGATAAGGGAAGAATGTTCCAAGGAAAGCCAGAGATACTGGAGGCCAGCACATACTTGCATACCTAACAGTGCATTTGGTCATGTGCAGCTGCCATGGTGACAGTCCAGTTGAGTAAGACATTGGATGAGCTCATGTGAAGCAGAAAGATTAGCCTAAGGATACAAACATACATGCTTTGTGGGTACCTGGTGAGGGAGATTTTCTCTGTTAAGCAAAATGACAGTTGATGTTTCTCCCATAGGTCCTAAGACATGAGCTGGCAATGGGTGAGCTTCAGGTTTGCAATGCCATATATGTCCCTCCATGGGAGCACATCATAATGTCAATTGTGTTTGTTTAGGTTTTACTTACAGTACTCTTAAAATTATTGCTCCACTTAGTATATCATTCACACAGCCAGCATACTGCAGCACTTTTGGTTCTCAAAAGAACAGAAATGTAGGCTCTAGTGTTTCACCAACCTTGTGCATAGCACCCTCTGGTGCTATGAAACAGAACCAGTTTGGAGGTAATATACATCATAGATCTAGTGATATAAAGCCATTGTTGGATGTCAGAGTCATGGGAGTTTGAAACAGCAGTGTGTCTCCATCTACTTCAGGAGCATGACCAGATGTGGCAGATAGGTTTATTATTTTAGGGGTTGCAGTGATCATCCTAGCCATTAACTCAAATGGAGAGACACCATATATAGTACTGGTGGCCTAGTTTAAATGCACAAGAGAGTGCAACAACACTAAAATCCATTATTTTAGTGTGTGGCTTTATGGATATGTTCATTGCTGCAAGGCACAATTCATACCTGGAGTTGAGAACAGGCTTCACAATTTTTTACGACACATACCATGTTAGAATGCTTTATGGGAATACCTAATGCTTTAGCTATGCACCACCCCATGGCAGCCCCTTATGGCCACAGTTTTTGTGTGACCACAAGACTGCTTTTTCAGTGGGTGTGAGACAAACATGCAGATACATGCCAGAGCCTCTGCCTCTTGGTTCTTGTGTGGAGAGGTTGTTTTCTGTGACATATAACATCTTAAAAATAATTAAGAACATGATTAACATTATACTGTTATCTAATATTATGCAGAAAACATTGTTAAATCTCTAAGAATTTTATATAATCTTTAAATATTTATATAATTTTAACCAAACAACTTTGATTAATAGAAGGTTAGACAACCCCTTTTAATTTTTATACAGTTTTTAAACACTTTCCGTTAACCTTATAACATGTTAAATGGAACTATTCTTAGTACTTCACTTTTTCAAAGTGAAAGAACAAATCTTTTGCAATAGTTTGAAATAAAAAGATAATCTTTGGGGTTTGACTTTGAGAAAGTAAAATGTTAAAAGTTGTTAGCTTTGAACATTATATTTTTTAAAAGTGAGAAGACTTCTTTTTACATAACCAAGAATACAATAAAATTAATAAAGTTCAAGAAGTTATTTTGATATAATAGACTTTGCAGTTTGTATACTGATTATTCAGGAGGAAACACTTTATAAACATTTATAAAAACAGCCTAATGATTTAAGAAACTTTGTTACCTTAACAGTGAGAGAATCAAATTTTAGTTTTGCATCAATATACTATTTGATACTTATTTGATATTTAGACTGATTAAATCTTACCTAATTTGGCTAAAATTTTTTTCCATAAATCTTTTGCAATTTTTATATTTATTCTGTTTTTTTCCATATTTTCCACTTTCTTAAAAACTAGTTGTTTCATCTTAGGACAAAATTACATTCTACTTCCTTAATAATTTTAAAAAAAAATTCTATATACCTTACATGTTAAATTACCAAAATGATTTTGGAAACTGTCTCCAAGCAAACCTCTTAAAAAATACAATTGCCATTAGAAATAAACAAACTTGTTAGAGTAATGACCTAGTTTGTTTACATGCAAACATAAGATTTTTCATTTTAAATTCCTAGTAGCACACAAATCTAGAACATTGATAGCTTATAAGGATGGTTTTCAGAAATATAGGCTTTCTTTAGTTCACTATTTCATTAGTTTTTCAATGAGATACAATATGAAACATTTACAAGGACATATTTTTGGAACAGTTTTCTGGAAACAAGTTGGCAGGGTTTGCAGAGCCCAAATTAGAGGTTGCTATTAGGGCTAAACCATGATTGAATTGCAGGCTTATAAAGTGGCCAGGAATTTCTACTTTTTTTTCCTCTTTTACTTTTATATCTTTACCATGATTACAATAAGTAACAGATATTTTATTTTAGCAGAACAGGAAAAAAAAATCTACTGTTTGGTTATTTTATGAAAACCTAAGATTCCCAATGGAGTCAAGATTATCTTTTCCCTACACCACCTTAACATGCAGATTGAGGTGGCCTCTGACAGGTTTCTCTGTTATAAAGTTACTTTTTGTTGTTAATATCAGTTTAGATTTCTATTTAATAATGGCTACCTGAAATTAACTAAATATTTGGAGTTTAGAAAATGCTTTTGCAAACTCCCTATAACCAACCATAACCATATAACTAGTTACTTTTTACCTTTAAATAAGCTTATTAAACTGCTGTTAACAACCAATGAAATTTACTTTTATCCACATAAGTTTGTCTTAGATTCCTCATTTGGTTCTGGGAAAATTAGTCATTTCACTTTAGGACAGATCTAAATTTCCTTTTTTAACTTTAATTTCATTAAACACAAACAAATTTTTATCTTAAAGGTTTAATACATATAATGCTAGTTTATATTGTTAGTATCCTATAAACCTAGGGAGATTACACCCAAGCTAAATGAAATTGAAACTATAATAGTTTATGTAGAAAATGTTCTTTTCTCTTCCTTCCTCCACAGGAGGATAAAATCTTTTTTAAAATCAAAAATTAAATTGTGAATAAGCTTATATGCATACTGATGGCTAGGCTCTGGTATATATTATAATGTTTTTATTTGCTTTAATCATAATTTAGAAAAAACTTACCATAGCTTTCAAGGACTTTTTACTTACTGAAATCTGACAATTGAATTATTAATTACTCTCATTTTAAGGCTGTTAAAATGTTGAAATTGGGGAACTACAGGACAAACTATGACTCTTAATTCCTTAGCCTAGAGTTTTAAACAAAACTTACATCTCCTTATCTTGTCACACCCAGCCTTTTCTCCATTGCTCTTATAAGGAGAAGGAGGCCCTGGGGAGTTGAGGAAAAACATTTTTTTTCTCCCAATAGTTTCTATATTCACATTTCTATAACATTTTCATCCTGCTTACCTTCTCTAATTTGGGCTCCAGAAATATTATTTGCATATACATGAGTGCTTATTTAATTTTTAACAATTTGAGTAGAGCTCTTTTAAGAATTTTCATTTGTTAATTTGATATTATCATCCCAATGTGTGAAAATGTTCAGTGACCTACAGGAAGACACAAATAGAGAGTTAGACACAAAAACACAATTCACTAATGTTACTTATAATTTTCTTTCTCTTTCAAAATAAGTGTAACTGTAAAATAACATTATATTCAAAAGATCTCTTTGAAGGGTATTTCTGATTTTTCTGATCTGCACTGTTAACATGCAATTTTGGACAAGAATTTCATTTTTTAAAGTTACTGGCTTATAAATAAATTGTTCCCAATGCTTTAAAATACAATCTACATCATTTTCCTTTACTTCACAGCTTTGCTTATTTCTCATTTTGACTTTGACAGACCTCAGATGAGTAAAACTAACTCCATATAGACTCACTGAGGGCATCAAATTCTCAGGGAACACTGCTTTCTCTCCTGACCTGTTGATTTCAGGATCCTTGATGCTCAAAGTGGGGGTCTCCACTCCCCAGTACTCAGAGATAACAGGAATCAAGCAGCCACTGGACTGGAAGAGTGGATGTCAAAACCTGAAGGCCAAGGACTCCACCAGACAGCAATTTTTTCAAAGGTCTTGGGGTCCCCCTGGGCTAGACTTTTGCCCAAAGTAGATAAATTGGATTTCACATTTGGATAATCATGAAAGAAAGCAGGGTTATTAACACCAATGGAATGAATGGAGACAGGGTTGTCTTAAATTTGCCTTTCCCTGAACCATGGAGAGCAGAAGTTGCCATAGATACAAACAGGGAAGAATAGTTACAATTATAAAGTTGAGACCAGTCCTGAAATAACCATAAGCAAAGACAAACTCAGTCCAGAATTTCCATCACAATAGACGGTCTAGACTAAATTATCCCAGCTGTAGCAACTTCAGATATCTTTTTGCTGCTTTATAATAAAGGCATTTATACAATGTTTTTGGTTTAACTCATTTACAGTTTTTAAATAAGATTTTATTTTTAAAAAATTGGGCACCTTTGTCTATTAACCAAGCAAGTAAAACTATTTTATTGTTAACATTAATGTTGCTAAGTTTTTCTGCTTTTCCAGCAGTTGAACTAATTCCATTTGTGATTTCTTTTATGCATCAAATCCAATTGCAAGATAATACTGAAATTTAAAGACCCATTTTTAGATTACCTTTCACCATTATCCAATTTGTAACTGGCAAACCCCAAATCTGATTTATGAGTTCTTAGGCATGAGTAGACTGACAAAGTTAAAATAAGCACAGATTAGAACAGGAGAGAGAATTTTAACACACTTACTTAGTATAGGGAAGGACCCAGATTTAGAATTACTTTCACTGAGTGCCCAAGTGTCTCCCCATGACAGAAAGCTTATGCAGAACTTTTCATCTTTATTCCTCCAGGAAAATCCCTGGGCAGCTGCTAGGTACAGAGCTGAGGGATCCATGGAAGCCCTGCCACCAATGAGAACCAAACTGGGGCTGCTCTGGGGCTGCATCACTATTAGCTACCACTCACAAGGGTAATATCCTGCAGACTTTTTTTTTTTCCTAGAAGGATTGGAGTGTTGCAAGGGAAAAGGCAAGGGACTAGGAGGCCATTCACCAGAAACCTTTTAATCATGAGCCAGAGGCCTTTAACATTTTCCTCCTTGAGGGGTACATGTAATTGGCTTATGAGGTTTCCTTCTGACCAGGGAGAGGTTTAGAAAACAGCCTAGACCTTGATTCCCCATTCATTCCCCTTATTAGGCACAGCTGAAGCTAGAGAGCTCTGGAGTGGCAAGTCAGGACTGGGTAAGTGGCTCCCATGTCAATTAAGAAATTAATAATCTTACCTGCCATGTCAAGGGTCACCTGAGGCTTCTCCTGGTTGATGGATGGCAGTGTTGACCAGGGACCCATGCCTGGCTTCAGCCCCTTCCATCCTTCCCTGGGTCAAGGCCCTCACAGGTCCTAGCAGAGAGGCACACTGGGGCCAGGGACCAGCCTCTCTGCACTTGAAGCAGGTAGCTGCTGGCATGGAGCCTGGATTTGGGTGCATCATGGCTGCAGATAAAAGGTGAGCCTATCCGCAGGCCTTCCCCTCTTCCCTCTTATACAGGTTTAACCAGAATTCAGGCTCCCATACAGAGACCACTTTTGGCCATACTGTGGTCAGGTGTTGTTGCAGGAAAAGATTAGCATCTTCTTTTAAAAACCATCAGTAGGCAGGTTGTCCCAATTCCTGAGAAGACAACCTAATGAGGATTCTACTGGAATGCTAGAGGCTGCACACATTGTTCTAGGGAAAAAATGAGAAAAGTTTGTCAACTGATCTGGCATCCCAGACTCTGGCCTGACTAAACTTTTATCCTCCAAACCAAATCTCCCAAGTTGGTCAGGTCATGGGAGATATTAGGAGCTACTACTCTGGTTCCTGGCATCCTGAGAACTTAGAGGACATGCTGCTATGCATCCTTGTGGCACCCTAGGTCTTGGGAGATACCAAGAACTGGGTTCTGGACCAAAGCAACCAAGCCAAACTATTTCCCTAGAAAGGGGGCTGGCTTGAAATCTTACTTTTGGCTTACCCTTACAGAGGTCTTAGGAAGTGGCCCTGAGATAAAACTCATTTTATGGCCACTCCCAGGGATTAAGTTTCACAGTTAAACCAGACATTAAAAGCCCATGAAGAGATTAGAAATTAATTGTTCTTTGGCTTGCCAGAAAACAGCCTTGGCAGCCCCAGAGGCAATCTCAGGGACTTCCAGGGGCTGAGAAAGGAAAAATCCTCTGGGCATGGCCCAGGGTGAGAGTATTGGGTGCCTTGCTAATAAAGCAAATGAGGGTACAGACAGGCTATAATTAAAAGTTTAGATTCACCAGTCTTCATTAGGGGTCAGGGAGTTACCTCCCTCTAGAACTCCTGGCTAGCTCACAAGAAATATGTAGCCAGAGCTGATTTCCAGGTTCTTGGTTATATCATAAGAAAGATTCAGAGACATGCCACAGTTATGAGAAAGTGTTTTTGCCCTATGATAAAATGACTGGTTTTCATGAGGACAGGAATAAGTAGGAGAAGACCTGAATAAATATAAAATATTGTAGAGGGCTTGTGAAATTATATATCATTTGTTAAAGGTGAATTTATCTTAAGATGAAATAACTAGTCTATGTAGATATGGATAATTATAGAAAGTTTATAAAAGCATTTTCTAAACTACAGTATGTCAATATAAATGGCTAATTCCAGGAATAATAATCTTACCTGCCATTAATAAGTAGAAATCTGAATTAATATAGATAAAAGTAACATCATAATAAAAAAAACATAATAACATCATAATAAAAAAGTAACATCATAATAAAAAACCTGTCAGATGCCACCTCAATCTGCATATTAAGGTAGTGGTAGGGGGAAGATAAACTTGATTCCACTGAAAATCTTATGTTTTCATGAAATATTTAAGAAAATAGATTTTTCTTGTACTGCTAAAGTAAAATACCTGTTAATTAACATAATTTTTGTAAAAGTGTTAAAGTAAAATGAAATAAAACTTTTACTATAAGTTGTAGTTAATCTCTAGAAACAGCTTTACTTAAGGATATTAGGGCCTAGATTGTAAGCACTTGCAGCAGTCACATTTATCCTGGGCTCTGGTCTCTGACTGTTATTTCTAAATTCTAAGATGCTTTAATCTTTGTGAATAACCTAATAGCTTTCTAGAATTTTTTAAGTACCTCTATGACACCTGGAGTTGGAGTTAAAGTTAAAGTTAGGGTTAGTTTAAAGGGTTAAAGTTAGCTAGCTCTAAATGTTATGTAGAAGTAGTCCTATGGCTGAACAAAAAGAGTGGCCATAGAGGAGCTACCAGCAAACACAATTGGTGTTATAGACTGCTTTGGAGGATTAACATGTGTGGTATTTTGAGCCTGGACATTGTGCACTCTAAGCAAATGCCCTAGGGAGAAAGTTCACCTGTTATATTACTCACAAGAGAAAACCTCCTCCTCAGGTTACTGACTGAACATTTGTGCTTGTGCCTTTAGTCTTTTTTTCCAGATTCACATGGGTTCCTCTAACTACTTCCTTGACTGGTCTGCCACTGTAGCAACAACCCATGTTTAGACTGTTAGAAGTGCAGATGCATGCTAGCATCTGGCCTCTCTGGTCTCCCATGGAATAAACTTTCTTGATCTTTAAGATAAGAGCTGCCCTTCTAGGTGGCAACTCCCAGAGCCCATAGACTTATAAATTGCTTGTCTTGTTATTTATATCATAGCCATGGCTTTGTATCATAGTACAACCATTTATAAACCCCCATTCCATGCTCAGGACCTTTTGCAGAAGAGGTGGCAGAAAGATTGTAAGAGTTGTGGGACAAGGTGCATTGTAGCATATATGACTTTGCATATCTTCCCCCAAACCTTCCAGTTCTTTTCTCCTCAAATTACAGCAGCATTTTAAAAAAGGAAGGAATGCATGTGGGGTACTAACCCAAAGACACACCACTGATCATTATTGCCCCAACATCTATTACAGCCAGACCTTGGATGCAGTTATTCAAGGCCTTCCTTCTGGCCTATGTGCAATCTTTGCCACTCTGACTTTAGCTCTGGCAGTCTCTGAAGTAACCCTAGACTCAGCTTTCACAACTTTTGTCCTTCATACCATGGCAACTCTGTTAAAAATCCACATTGACTCTGGCACCCACTTTACAGGGCAACCCCTCTATAAACTTCTGTCAACTTCACCCATCCTGCAGTGCATCCACCGTGCCTATCACACACAATCACCAAAGCTAGTTGAGTGGACCAACAGCGTAATCAAGACTCAGGTAGGTCTTTGAAGATAAAATGTAAAAAATAAGGCCCTGGGTGAATAAACATAAGAAATTGTCATTGTATATACAAGACAACAGATCTTACAGTGATGAAAGAAACAATATCTAAATTTTTTATATTATTTCAATTTTTAACTTTTTTCTATTTATTTATTTTTAAAACTATTATTATTTCATTTTCTAAATTTTATTTGGTTATTTTGTTGGCTTCATTTTTGGAGCGGTTTTGGATCACAGAAAGGTCACAACTGTGGCAGAGGAGGATCATTAGTGTAGCATGTCAGTGATGAGGAATGTGTGGGAGGGATGCACCTAGGGCATGCTTCTAAAGCATAGGAATATATTCGATTGTTCATTGGGTGTTGTCTCAGTGGGTGGAGAAGCACACAATAACTGAAAAAATATTGAATTTCCATCCTGGGGTGTCCTGCAACATTCTCTAATAGAATTGCATGAATCCCCTGAGTACATGGGCAGTGCCTAGCAAAGAACAGACCATTATGCCAGGCCCTTGATATTGATGATGCATTTATGAACCTTTTCTTGTGAAATTGAAGCTTAGCCTAGTAATACATACTGCCTAAGAGTTACTTCCTGGAAGCCTTCTTGTTGCTCAAATGTGGCCTCTCTTTAAGCCAAATTCAGCATATAAATGCACTACCTTCCCCACAGCCTGGGACATGACTCCTGGGAATGAGTATCACTGGAATGGAGGGATTATTACCAGGTGCCAACAAGCAATGCATCTGGAAATAAGACCTTGACCAAATTACAAATGAGTTTTTATGGTTAAGAGATTTCAAAGTGACTTGGGAGGTCATTCTAGAGGTTACACTAATGCATGTCTCAGCAGGATCTCATTGACTGCCACAGAAAATAGTCCCTCAAGCTTTGGGGCTCCTGAGGGCTCTAGAGACATCTAGACACTATAAGCAGGGTAGATAGGCTCAGCAATTTGGCACCCTATCAGTGGGCCTTACTCTGGAATTTATGCTCCCCAATGTAGCAGAGTTAGACTCATTCATAGTTTCCCTACACATGGCTCTTCTGCCCCTATTATTTGAACTTATAATTAGCACTATACTTGTTAAATGTTAAATATATGTCCCAAAGACTTAAATCTTTGATCTGTTCATGTGCCAATTGAGCCCTGAATCTCTACAGAGTTGCAACACCTACTCTCTGGTTCCTTGGACTCACCCAGGACAACTAACATGGAGATGATGATGGACAATGCCCATCCCATGGAACAGAGAGTGTCTGCCACTGCAAACAAGATTGTTACACCCATCTGTCCCATGTGACCTAAGCCCCCTCTCAATTAGAAACACATAGACATCACCATCCCCAAATCCTCAAGATTGGGGAATGAACAATGGACTTCAGTAGACTTATTATTGTTCTATTGTAGACTTATTATTCTAGCAAAGGAAGAACTTTCATCATTGTTATAAAGGCAGTGGCTGCATAGAATCTGATGGGATGGAGAGGGAAGAGTAGCTGTAATATAGGGGCATTTTCAGGACATTGGAATTGGTCCTGCATGACATTGCAATGATGGATACAGGCCATTATATAATTTGTCATAACCTTTAAAATTGTGGAGGATAGAGTGTGAACTGTAATGTAAACTATAGTCCATGGTTAGTAGCAATGCTTCAATATGTGCTCATCAATTGTATCAAATGTGCCATGCTAATGAATAATGTTGTTAATGTAAGAATGTATGGGAGGGACAGGATGTGAGGCATATGGGAATCCCTTATATTTTTTATGTTACATTTATGTAATCTAAAGCTTCTTTAAAAATAAATTTTAAATTTAAAAAAGATTCAGCTAGGGAAACTTACTGAACAACTTTTTCCCCACCCCCACCAGGTTAAAGTTCTTCCCCTAGTCCTCATGAACTTTCAAGGACATTCTTTGAGACCTCACCAACTTTCCACAAATGAGAGAGTTACTGACAGACCCATGGCCTTATTTCCCTAGTCACAAACTACAAAAGGTAACTCCTCACTGACTACCTTCTGTCAAAAACTCTCACAAACTCTTTCTGAGCTATACAAAATGGTTTCTGAGTCTCTCTCTACAGCTCTTCCTGATTCCCTCCAATGCCTGTGCAGCCAGGAGATTAGGTGTATTAGAAATGGCATCTTTGGAAAAATGAACTTGAGCCAGGGAGAAAAGGACCCTTTCATGTCTTCCTTACCACTCCCACTGCTGCAAAGCTTCAAGGAATCAATTCATGGATTCACCTATTGCATCTAAAGCCAACAGAAGCAGCTGACATGACAGCATTCCTAAGACTCTGGACATAGGTCAAGTACACTTAAAATCCCTTTTGTCTATTTTCTTACCTAATGCATAGTCCTCCTCCAAAAGCAAAAGCACTCTCTAGGATCCCTTGTTGGTCCTGTTATCTTCTCTTACCTGCAATTAGCTCCATTGCCTTTATCTAGATTGTAGTAAACATCATCTTCTTTAACCACATTTTCTAACTAAAATGACTCTTACACTATTCCTGTTTCTCCTCTGTCTCGCACACTCCACCTACAACTGGAAAAGCATCCTTACCCTTGACATATCTCAAATTATCTCCAAGCTTAATCTCTCAGATGCTGGGTTTGTCTTAACATCCCTCAAGTAGCATAGTCATTTATTTATGGAATTTTTCCAGCATTGACCTTTCCCAATCAGAGTCCCTATTATGATTCAGCAATGCATTTCACTTCTGAGGAGATACCTGGTTTCACCTCCCTTCAATAGACTCGTCCTTCCTCCCTCCCAACCAACCACCTTCCTTTGTTTCTTTATTTATGACATGAAAGTCTGTATCCATACCACTGTATTAGTTAGCCAAAGGGGTGCTAATGTGAAATACCAAAAATGGGTTGGTCTTTATAAAGGGTATTTATTTGGGGTAGTAGTCCACAGTTACCAGGCCATAAACCATAAGTTTCTTCCCTCACCAAAGTCCATTGTCATGTGTTGGAGCAAGACAGCTGCTGACATTTGCCCAGGGTTCAGGCTTCTGGAGTTCTCTTCCCAGGGCTGCGTTTCTCTCCGGGCTTAGCTCCTGTTTCCTCCACAAGGTCAGCTGTAGGCGATCAGGCGAACGGCTTGC
>JAQZBX010055286.1:0-18456 GCA_029593785.1 Cabassous unicinctus | reverse complement strand
TCAGCTTAGTCTTATTCTTTCACTGATCAAGCCATTTTAGGCAATATTTAAACACTTCAATCAAGTGTTTTCTATGTAGATAGCATATTATGTTGTGGGTAAAAATAAGGACTAAGCAACCTTTCAGAAGCCCATTTGAAAAGTGCTGACCAATTTTTATTTAATATTGGGGTTGGAAAAACTGGGAAAGAAATGAGAAAAAACATTAATTTTAGGCTGTATTGGGGATAACAGATTCTGTTTTTTAATGCAAACATCACTGGGAGAATTGTGTCACTTTCCACACCTTATTGGTAATTATTTCTATTATAAATGGTCTTAATATGATAGTAAGATTAGACAGAACTAATAAGATGAAAAAGTTGATTGGGAAAGTTGGAAAATTTAGGGAAAGCAAGATTGGATTGAGTGGAATATGTGGGGTCTTTGAAGCATCAAAATGTTATAAGGGGGCAGTGAGGGTCCAGAGATTGTAAAGAGAGAAGCTTATCATTGGTGCGGAAAAGTTACCAAAAAAAAAGAAAACAAAACAAAACAAAAAAGCCCCAAAAAACAAAAAAATAAAAAATGAAAAAAGAGTAAGAAATAGTTAAATATAAATTTACCAATTTTAAAATTCCATGTATGGAACCATGATGTCAGTGACCAGAGCTATCTTTCTTCTTTGGGTCAATGGATCTGTGATACATGCCCTGAATCATATGAGTAATAAACGGATTCAGGCTGAAACTACAACCTAAGCAGCCTCTGATAGTTTCTTCACCCTCACTCACCTTGCTCCACGGAGTAGAGCTAAAGCTATGGATAGGAGGAAGTTTTGCTGATTTAGTCCAGTGAATCCTAATCAGGGTTCCTAAAGGTCATTTTGGGAATTATATACAAACAGGCAATTCTGAGATGTTGCTAGTTCTATATATTTTTTAAAATAAACAGCATACATTTATTTCAGTAGCACGAGATTAAAACAACACAAAACTTTATAGATGTATTAGGGTTCTCTAGGGAAACAGAATCAATAGAGATATCAGTAAATAATGAGATTTTATAAAATTCTCTCATGTGATAGTGGGGATGCACAAGTTCAGGTTCTGCAGGCAGGCTGCAAACCAGGGGCTCCGATGAAAGTCCAATTAAAGGTCCTTCATGAGTTTCTGGAGATGTTGGCTGTCCAAAGATGAGCTGGGAAATTCTCTCTTGAATGCTGAAATTACCTCCCCTTTTAAGGCATTCAATTGATTGGGGAAAGCGTCACTCATTCCTGACGGCAATCTTCCTGGTTGATGTAGATGTAATCAGCTATCTATGCAGTAAACTCACTGGTGACTAGAGTCCATAAATGTCCTTGTATTACAATTAGCCCAGTGCTTGCTTGACCAAACAGAGTTGATGCATTGGCCTAACCATCACAATAGATAACACATAAATTTATTGTGGTTATAAAATATTAAATTTATATTAAAATTATATCGTGTATATACTTTCCACTTCTCTCCTCAATCTTACTTCCTTTTCTAAAAGTATGCATAAGTTCACAGCTTGGTATTTTCCATTTTGGTTTTTGGGATTTATATAAGGCCTTTCCCACCCAAAGAAAAATCATAAAAGAAAGCTTTCCTATGTTGTCTTTCAATACTTTTATAGTTTTATTTGTACATGTAGATTTTAATCCATATGTGATATATTTTTATATATGGTATAGACATAGAAACTAGTTTTTTTCTTTTTAAACAATAGAAAGCCAATTGCCTCAACATAGTTTATTGAATGGTCCTTCTTTTCTCCACTGATGAGAAATGCCATCTTGATCATATAAGTAATACCAAAGCTTGGACCTGTTATTGGACTCTATTCTGTTCCATTGATTTGCTTATCTCTTTCTGTGCAATTGTCACTCTTACAATTCTTAAAATTTTATCGTATATTTTGCCCTCTCTAGGGTAGGTCTTCTTCAGTGTTCCTTTGGAGAGGAAAACAATGAGATGTACGTGCACATTTTCTCTATCAGATAAAACCCAGAATCACTTTCTCAAGTTTTATTCTTCAAAACCCTTATGGAGTTATTATTAAATTTTTAGATTACTTTGGCAAAAACTGACATATTTTTATGATTGCTTATTCCCATTTACAAGCACGGATTTTTTTCCCCCAATACTGTAGTTTTTGTTATATAGGGCTGCTCAGGCCTATAAATTCCTTTCCTGTATTTTGAAGTTTTACTGCTACTGGAATAGAAATATCTTCATTGAATTTATTTTACTGAATTTCTTTCATAGTCACAGGTTGCTTAACTCATGCTTGTAAATAACCATTGTTGAAACGTGGAATGCAGAAAGAGCAATGATATTGGAATGGGGCTACTTAGAGCTATGTACCCCAGAAAAACATGTTCTTAAACTTGATCTATTCCTGTGGTTGTGAATTCTCATGAATAGGCCATTTGAGGAGCTTACATCAGATAGCATGTGGCCCTACTGACTCAAGATATGTCTTAATTCTATTACAGAAAGCCTTAATAGGGAAGGTCACAGGGAGAGGAAGCCAGAAGCTGGAAGCCAATGAAACCTGGAGGGGTGGGGGGAGAAGCTGCACTATGTGCACTGCTGTGTGACAGAAAAGCCAAGGGCCAGGGATCCCTGGCAGCCAGCCCCAGAACACCAGAGTCTTCTGGAAGAAAGCATCACCTTGATGATGCCTTGATCTTGGACTTCTCCTACCCTTAAAAGAGTGAGCCAATAGATTCCCATTGTTTAAGCCAATCCATTGCATGGTATTTGCTTTGGCAGTCGGGAAACTAAAACATGGAATATAACAGTTAAAGACAAATATAAAAGCACTAATATTTCTGCAAATTTGCCTCAGTGATCTTGGCCTTATCTATAAACTGTATCCAGTAATAAAAAAATCATTTGTAGAATATTGAGGATGACTTTACAACTTCCAACATAAAACATATTTAAAGGAAAATACATTATTATTGTATCCAATTTTATTTTTCATTTGTTGGGGATAAAGACTAGCCACACCAAATTGGGCTATTCGTAGAGGATTGCTTGCAATAGCAGATTAAAACCTTATCTCTCATGTGATTTTTAAATAGAAACCCAAATATAAGCTTCCAAAATAAAAATTTAGAAAAAATCAGGTGATGTTTTAAAGAAATAAAAGCAAATATAGCCCACTTCTGATTGCTGAAACATGTTAAATTTCAATCTATACTTTCACATACATTCAGTTACTAAACTAACATAACCTGTCACTTAAAAGTTTGTCCATAATTTATTCTCATGAAATAAGTAATTTTAAGTATATTAAATCATGTATCTTTACATAGTCAATAGGGAAAGTTGCAATTTGCCTTTATATAATTTGAATATTATTAAAAAGTATTTTGAAGTAAATTTGATAACATAATCTTTAGTCTCATATCTAAAATAAAGTAATTTTATTAAAATTATTTCTTATTCAATAGGCTACAAAAATGATTAAAAGATTTAAAAAATGCTAAGAGAGCTTATTAAAATAACAATCACTGAGAATATGAATCTTAAGTGGAAAAAAGCAGGGAAAAGATTATTTCAGAGAACTCTAAGGAATAACTTTAACACCAGAGGAGAATAATGAAATTATATTAGAGATTGCCATTTGGAGAGGGAGCCCCTTTACATGTTTTTGATTAGTTTTTTGACATTTAAATTGTCACTAGTAAATACTTTTAAAAATCAGGTAAGTTCCTAAATATCTGATCAATCTCAATAATAATATCAGTGATACAATATTGACCAGAGATATATAAAATTATATTTTATCAATGATTCTGATAGAAAAGAGATGTATAGAATTTATGAATGTGGCAATGATGAATCATATCTGATTCTCATTTTTATGATTCTGAATGAGTTTGTTAAAAATAAGTCAAATATAGCTATGTGGTACTGATTTCTCCCTTTTTGAGTACTATGTCCTAGAAACTTAATGTTGAAATAGCCGGTGTTGGAGCAAGTTCCATAATGACAACATGGGGCAGGGGTATAATGACCTAAAACATCACAATGGTCATTCTGAAAATAGAATCCCAGGCGAGGCAACATCTTTCAAAATAAATATATTTGTGACTATAAGTTAGAGTTTGAAAAGTTGGTCTGCTAGGAGAACAGCTTCAAACATTTTTGCTCTAATCACAAAGCAGGTGACAATCCCATCTGCTAAGCATGGCCAGGATGGTTTGCAATTCCGAGCATGTTAGCTCTATTTCCATTTCTCTGACACTCAAGGAAACACATCAGAGCTTAAATAGGTGAATGTTGTGGTTTTTATTATAGGAAATTTCTTAACTCCTATATATGACACGAAAAAATTTCAAAATACTTTATTTTATTCAACTTTTATAAGTTAGAACAATAATTTATGAAAAAACTTACAAAATGGTATCACAAACCACAGTTGAATACCTTGTTTGAGAATCACCATCTTTAGGATACCAAGAAAGTGATGTATTTAAAGATTTTTGAAATGCTTGTCTTAGAGCCAATAAAATGCTTGCAATAACAGCAATTTCTAAGATGACATCATTTCACATACATAGTTGATGGGGACACTAGCCAGTGCCAAGTGAGGAAGGGAACAAGGAAGATGAGCAGTTCATGGAGTGAGTAGCTGACATTATACAAACAATCTCAAATCATGAAAGACCAAGAAATACTGGAATCAGGAGAGAGAAAGTTGGTTTGGTGAGAGACACAGAGGCAGAACTTTAAATGGTAAAAGTAGGGACTTTCTTTAAAGTATTTTCTGACTGTGCTGACTTTATTCGGGGACCCCTCACCTCAGTACCCAGTCCTCCTCCTGCTTGCCCTAAGAGTTGAAAATGCTAGATGCATTCCCATTCCCATATAACTGTTATCTTCAAAATGATTCATAATGAAAGATAATTTGTTTTTTCATTTATATTTTTAATGTGTTTTCTTTTCATCCTTTAAAACTATTTTGATTAATAGTTTGAGAAAATATTTTGATTAAGAATTATATGAAATATCTCAAAGATAGAAGCAGGTAAATAGAGAAGATAATAGTTTCTAAATATAAGGATACTGTTTTTGGAAAATATTCAATCACTATTTCTTTCTGAGGGACACACACATGCACACTTTTTTTAAAAAAATGGAGGCTACGGATGGGAATCTGTAAGTGGTGGCCCTCTTTGGCTGCATGAAGCCGGCCCTGGTGAAGTCATATGACACCTGAGCAGCCAAGGCTCCTCTCTAGGATCTAATGCCTCTGAGAATAATTTCCCTGTGATTGTCTTTTTCTCATAATATAATAAAGAATATCCTAAAATGTAAGGGTTAGAGTAACAAATCAGTAAGTGATTTAATAAAAGGTTTTGAAGCCTAAATGAATGGCAGGACATGACCTCACTTTTGCAGTCTTATCAAAATACTTACTCTTTCTTATTGTTTCTGTGTTCTCTCTCTTCCCTTCCTGTCCTTGTCTCTCCCTTCCATGGAAGAGACTCATGGAAGAGACACATGAGTTCACGTCTGTGTACTTGTGCAAACATTGGTTTATATTTTCTGTTTTATTTATAAGGGATTAATGAGTCAAAAATAATAAACATTTTATAGCACTTCAAGCTACAGAAAGAGGTTTAGTATACATTATTTACCTTTACTTTGGTCACCTTACAGGAATTTAGACTAAAACAGTGTCTCATGAATAATAATTACAGGTTTATAAAGGTCAGGTGAGATTTTTTTTACTGGGATGGGGATAGAAAGTCAAATAGTCCAGTTGATTTTTTGTAAAACTCTCTACTGCTTATTATATTAAAGACATAGTGTTGGGTCAATTTGAGGCATAGCAATTTTTTAACAAATTAATTTTATTGATATGTATTAATAAAGCATAAATCCATCCAAAGTGTTCAATCAATGGAATTTAGTATAATCATTTAGTTGTGCATTCATCACTTCAATCATTATTAAAGCATTTCATTATTCCAATATTAATAATAATAATAAATAAAAACAGACAAACAAACAAAAACTCATCACCTCTCAATGTCTCTATACTTCCCCTGCCATACATAGCTGCTATACTGTTTCCATCTTTCTAGTTTATTTGTACTTATATTTTGTAATAACAGTCTTATATATGCAGTGTTACCCATATTCATATTTTACATGAGGTTTCATTATTATATACAGTCCCATGATACATTTTTTAGCTTTCTTTCTAATAACATACATGTCCTTAGATTTTCCCTTTCAACCATTGTCATATCCATATAATAGCTTTGCTAGTCACAAACACTATGATGTGCTCTTACCATTTCTATTCATTTCCAAAGATTTACAAACAACCTTTTTTACCAATTCTGCACAGATAAACTATCAACTTTTCATTCTCTACCCTCATCCTATTTTCTGTTGACCTATATTCTAAATATTAACTCCATGAGTTTACACAACATATTTAGTTCATAAGAACGCAATCATACAGTATTTGTCCTTTGTGTCTGGCTTGCTTCACTCAACATAATGTCCTCCAAGTTCTTCCATATTGTCATATGCTTCACAACTTCACCTCTTCTTACAGCTGGTTAATATTCCATCATGTGCTTACATAACAGTTTTTTTTATCCATTCATCGGTTGATGGACACCAAGTTTGTTTCCATCTTTTGACAATTGTGAATAACACTGCTATGAACTTTGTTGTGCAGATGTCTGTTTGTGTCACTGCTCTCAGTTCTTCTGGGTATATACCTAGTAGTGGTATTGCTGAGTCACATGGCAAGTCTATATTCCTTAGGAACTGCCAAACAGTCCTCCACAGTGGCTGTACCATTCTACCTTCCCACCAACAGTGAATAAGCATTCCTATCTCTCCACACCCTCTCCAACACTTGTAGTTTTCCAACTTTTTAATAGTGGCCATTCTATTAGATATGAAATGATACCTCTTTGTAGTTTTGATTTGCATTTCCCTAATTGCTAGTGATGTTGAAAATTTTTTCATGTGTTTTCTTGCCATTTGTATTTATTTTTTAGACAATTGTTTACTCAAATCTTCTGCCCATTTTTTAATCAGGTAGAGTTGTAGCATCTCTTTATATATCATGGATATTAAACCCTTATCAGATATATGATTTTGAAATATTTTCTCCCATTTAATCAGCTGCCTTTTCACCCTTTTGACAAAGTCCTTAGAGATGAAAAAGTGTTTAATTTTGATTAATCTGTATTTCTTTTGTTGCTTGTGCTTTGGATGTTAGGTTAAAGAAACTACCACCTACACAGAATCTTGAAGATATTTTCCTACATTTCCTTCTAGGAGCTTTATGGTTGTCTCTTTTATGTTTAGATCCTTGATCCATTTTGAGTTCATTTTTGTATGAAGTGTGAGATAGGGGTCTTCTTTCTTTCCTTTGGATATGGCTAACAGTTCCCCCAGAGTTATCTGTTGATTAGACTGTTCTGGCCCAGCTAGGAGGCTTGACAGCCTTGTAAAAAATCACTTACTACTGATGTGAGGGCCTATTTTTGAGTTCTTGATTCATTGGTCAATCTGTCTCTTTATGCCAGTACCTTGCTTTTTTACCACTGTCCTAAGTAATATGCTTTAAAGTCAGGAAGTGGGAGTCCTTCAACTTTGTTCTTCTTTTTAAAGGCATTTTTGGCTATGCATGGCCCCTTACCCTTCCAAATAAATTTGATAATTGGTTTTTCTATTTATGCAAAAAAAAGCTGTTTGGGTTTTTATTGGGATTGTGTTGAATATGTAGAATTGACATGAATATGGGTAGAATTGACGTTAATGATATTTAGTCTTCCAGTCCATGAACACGGAATGCCTTATTTAAATCTTCTTTGGTTTCTTTTAGCAATGTTTTGTAGTTTTCTGAATACAGGTCCCTTATGTTCTTGGTTAAGTTTATTCCTAAGTATTTGATTCTTTTAGTTGCAATTATAAATGGATTTATTTTTCTGATTTCCTCCTCATATTGCTCATCAATAGTGTATAGAAACACTATTGATTGTTGCTTATTAATCTTGTATCCTGTCACTTTGCTGAACTCATCTATTAGTTCTAGTAGATTTTTTCAGAATTTTCTAGATACAGGATCATGTTATCAGAGAATAATGAAACTTTTACTTCTTCCTTTTCTATTTGGGTGCCTTTTATTTCTTTATCTAACCTGATTGCTCTAGCTAGAACTTTTATCACAATATTGAATAACAGTGGTGAGAGCAGGCATCCTTGTCTTGTTCCTGATCTCAGCAGGAAAGTTTTCAATCTTTCACCATTGAGTACAATGCTAGCAGTAGGTTTTTCATATATGCATGTTACCATATTAAGAAAGCTTCCTTCTATTCCTATATTTTGAAGTGTTTTTATCAAGAAAGGGTGCTGTATTTTGTCTAATGCTTTTTCTGTATCACCAAGAGGATCATGTGATATTTCTTCTTCAATTTATTAATGTGGTTCATTACACTAATTGATTTTCTTGTGTTGAACCACCCTTGCATACCTGTGATAAAATCCACTTGATCATGGTTTATAATTCTTTTAATGTGCTTTTGGATTCAGTTAGCAAGTATTTTGTTGAGGATTTTTGCATCTATATTCATTGGAGATATTGGTCTGTAATTTTCTTTTTTCACAATATTTTTATCCAGGTTTGGTATTAGGGTGTTGCTGGTATCATAGAATGAGTTTGGTAGTGTTCTTTCCTGTTCAATTTTTTGGAAGTGCTTGAGTAAGATTGGTATTAGATCATCTTTGAATGATTGGTAAAATTCACCTACGAAGCCATCTGGTCCTGAGCTTTTCATCTTTAGGAGGTTTTTGATAACTCTTTCGATCTCTTCACTAGTGATTGGTTTGTTGAGGTCTTCTATTTATTCTAGGGTCAATGTAGGTTGTTCATGTGTTTTAGGAATTTGTCCATCTCATCCACATTGTCTAGTTTTTTTGCTTGCAGTTGTTGACTCTTATGATCACTCTTATTTCTATGGGGTCAGTAGTAATGTCCCATGTGTCATTTCTAATTTTATTTATTTGCATCTTTCCTCTTTTTTTCTTTGCCGGACTTGCTAAGTGTTTGTCGATTTTGTTAATCTCAAAGAACCACTTTTTGGTTTTGTTGATTGTCTTTACTGCTTTTTTGTTCTCAGGTTCATTTATTTCTTCTCTGATCTTTGCTATTTCTTTCCTTTAGCTGAAGCATAGCAATTTGACCCCTAGAATTCCTGAGATTCTTTTAAGCTGTGGACAAACCTTTTAGACCCCAGTCAGCCCTTCAGTCACTGCATGTCTGTTTGCCTTGGGGTCTCATCTAAGCTGATGCTCTTATTGGCAGCTCTTGCAAGGACCTTGGGGAAAACCCTGCCCTTTGCTTAGTGTAGCTCCTTCATGGAGTTCGTACCTGTTCAGTAGACACAGGATTTAGAAGGAGGGCCAGGCTCACAATTCTTCCCCAACCCCTACCCAAGACATATGGGGAGAAATGATTGATGCATCTATAGGAATTTTATTTTAATATGACCATTCAATATGAGGTATTTGTATGACTTAATAACACTGGTATGTATGGTTTCACAAAAGTAAGTTAATCTGATTTTTTATATTTCAGATGATACAATAAGCCATAGGCTATACCTAATAGTGCAATTATAAAAATATTCTTTCAACAATTGTATCAAATGTACCTTAATAAGGCAAGGTATTAATAATATGTGTGTGTATGTGTGTGTGTGTGTTTGGGAACTTTTCTACATAAATTTTTTTGTGAACCTACAACTTCTTTAATAAAAAATTTTAAAAAGAGAGAGAATTTTGTGTAAATGTTTGTTCTCTGGGATTGCATTACTATAAAGGTTGTGTCCTGGGGACAGGAGGTAGAGGGGAGGCTCCCATTACAAAATGTAGGATATATGGATCCCTCCACTCCCTCTTTACAACCCTGAGCAGTTCCCAGGAGACAGATACTTCTTTAAGAAGCAGGAATTCATGACTTCTCTGACTTGTTCCCTCCTGAAGCCTCAGCTTCTAGCATAGAGTATTCTGAGCTTACTTTAATTTCCTCACCCAGTAAATGGAAATACTTCTACTTGTCCTGCATGGATCAAATGAAAGAATGTGTACGAAAGTAATAAACCATGATCTGTTATAAATAGAAGATATGGTATGCATATCCCTAAATTTAATATTGATAGAAACATATAATGCATAGCTTAATGAGAAGGTAAGTATTAAAAATATTTTCAGATTCTATACTGACTTCGACCCAGGACCTCCAGTACTCATTCCTCCAACAGGCTGCCTTGAGCTGAAATTCTAGATGCATCACTGTTCACACAATTATAACTGCCATTCTTGCTATCTTCAGAATGTGAGGCTGAATTACACTGTGTAAAGTTCACAGCTTTGACCAAACAAATTCCACTCCGAAAAGCCTCTGCAGAACATAATATTTTATAATTTAAAATTTTTTAAAAAACTCTATTTTTAAGGGTGCTTTTCCTGAACTACAAAGCAATGCATATGTGTACCATTAGTAGCAAAGACATTGTAAAAATAATCATTAATATACAGATATAAAGCTTTACAGAAATAACACAGAACTTACACATGATTTCAACATTATCTTAAAAGCATCTTCACAGAAATGGCCTAATTTTAAGAACTGCAACTGTAAGTTTGTCTTAGCTCGCTGGATTTACATTTGTCATTCAGGTTAGCAGAACACATGTGACTGGGAAATAAAAGAAGGCTGGCTTACTTAAGCTCAGGTTAAACTCGACTTTCCTTGAAATTTTTGAAAATGGCAATCATTTGATGGAATGGGGTTGAAATATTTGCACCTTAATGCTTTTTGACAATTCCTGTTGTAAATTTCTTTACAATATAATTTAAAAATTTTTTTATTGTTAACACTGAGTCATGCAACTATTTACATTTCCTCTAATTCAATCTGTCATATTTAGACATGTAAATGATGTTTAAGATTTTCAGTCCCTGGAATAAGCTCATGAGCTTCCTTGCAAAAAAAAAAAACTTCACTAAAGAATAGGAAAAGACACATTCATGCTATATTCTAAGAAGATTGAAATACCAAGAGATATGAAAGTAATCACCCATTGAAAATTGGTAAGTGGTTGAAAACACGCTGATGATGTGAGACGTTATTTAAAGCACAGTTCGTGCTTGGAGTTTTCTGAATCTCTGGAAGCAGATCAGGTTGTTTTGAATATAAAGCAGCTGTTGTGTGTCTGCCTGCCATGATCGGTGGCTGCTTTGAGATCTCACAGCAAGGCAGGGGGCCATATTTTCAAATTCCCAGCTCATGGATTTTCCTTTTACCCTCCCAGGGTCAGTAAACCAAAGGGCAACATATCTGTTGAAAAAGATAACAGGTCATATATGTTCATTTCAGGTACACCTGGGAAGGGTGAGCACAAGCAGGTAGCAGAGTCAACTTGAACTAAATGGCTAGTGCGCACGCACACACACACACACACACACACACATACATACACAGTAAAGGTATTAGGAACAACCAGCATAGAATAGTACTGGGTAGGGAAATTACCTTGCTTGTTATTTTTAAAGATAGGGAAAAAGTATTCTTTGTCAACTTTCTTACTTAGTGTTTTCAAATTCCCTAATTTCCATTTTTTTGTGTATGAGATCCCAGTTTTGAGTTTAAGCAGTTGGCTACTGGAATGCAAATCTTCAGCTCATGAACTTATGACTATCTGTGCCCAACAGAAACTACTTTCCTAGGGACAAAGTGTCCACAACAGAGAGGTTGTCTTAGAATAAAAAAAAATCGGGAAAGTAACCTGGACCCAATAACATGCCAATGTGAGGTGTGTGTGCGTATGCATGTGTGTGTATATGTGTGTGTACATGTGCATGCATGTCTGTGTAGACAAAGAAGAAAGCAGTATTTGTCTCTACAACTCCCTATGTAGTCAGATCTGAGTCTTGAGGAAGTGGGGGAAGAGAGAATGGTGCAGTGATTATATAGTTAAAGGGCAGTTTCTATTACATCCTCTCTAAGGCACTTGGAGCATTTTTAGCAATGTTTTGTACCCATGTTCCGAAGTTTAACACCAAAGCTGGAGGATATATCCTCTTTGTCTCTACGTGGAACATAGAGTGGATTTAGCCCACTGAAAAATCAACATTCTCAGCCTGATTTTCTACAAAGATGGCTTCTCAATACCAATAGCAGCCACAGCATCTGGCACAAACAGCATCTAGCAAGGAGTATAAGCTTCTACACCATATATCACAAAGGGGACTAAAGCAAGAGAGCACTGATGAGATGACACAGGCCACACGGCCTCTGGCAGGCCTTGTTCACTAGCCATGTGGGGCTATTCATGGGAGCTCCAAGAAGGACCTGGATAAAGCTTTGAGGTGGGTGAAAATCACACGGGAATGGATGGGAGCACTCACAGAGGCCGGGTTTATTTCTGTTAGTGTCATAGCTTCATAATCTCCAGGTTTGGGGTCCCAAGGAAGCATGGAATATATCCATCTCATTGTAATGAAGCAAACGAGATTCTCTTTGGAATCAGAGAGACTCTCGTTTGGTAAATGAGTCACTTGGGTGAATTGCTTTTATCCTATTAAGCTATTAGTTGGAGTTTTTTGTAAACAAGGAAGGTCATTGCCCTGTATATTTCTCTCCCTACCCCACACTACTTATCCTGTTCTTTCCCACCAAATTCTGTTCTGGGAGTGTATCTAAAGAGCAGTGCAAATTGATCATACACACCCTTTATCTGTTATTTGAAACTAATGTCTCTAACAATCACCACTCCAATTTGTCTCTTAACAAAAGTTCCATTTCATTAAACATTGCTCAAAACATAACTCTGATGACCTTTACTTTCTAGTAAAATATTCTCAATTCATTGAAATGTGCTTTGAGTCTTTTATTGATAAAAGGCATATGTCGTCTCTTTTTTCTATAGTTTGGAGCATTTCTGAAGCATTCCTCCTACCCCCACCCCCTCCAAGAACTCAGGAAATGTAATTTAATAAGCAATGACCTAATTAAATTTATCATATCTTATTTGGAGAAAGACAGTGAACAGCCATCCTGTTTATAGGTTTTATAAAAAATTTATCTCATTTACTTCTCTCAACAACCCTGACAGGTAGGTATTATCATCTCCATTTTACAGATGAGGAAACAGAGGTTCTGGAAGATTATGCAACTCTTCTAAGTTTAATTTATCTAATAAGTGACAGATCCCAAATTTTGGTTCAAGTCTGTCTGATTTCAAAGAACATGAATTACCAAATGCTGTCTATATCAGAATCCTTTGAACAAGATTTCTGGGTCACTCCATTCCAATTCAGTTGCTCCTAGGGTAGAGGGGCATGGGGGATTTAGGAATTTGTGCTGTTTCAAAGTTCTATAAGGTAGTCTACTCTCATCAAGGTTAGGGACCCCTGACCCATAAAGTAGAAAAAAAGCCGAGCCTATCTGAGCACTATTCAGGTGAGTAGTGACCTGTCCAGCTAGCCAGAGATCTATCCTCCCAATAGATGTGACCGTTTATGAATGTGTAAAACAATACCCTGACATCATTAATCATTCTTAGCATATAATGAATTCCCCTTGTTCTGGTTCTAAGCTCATCAAACCTTATGAAAACATGGCTTCCCATATAGCGTGTCTACCAGGAAAGAATATATTGATCCAAACATTTCCGCCTGTTCATTGGGTTTTTAATAAAGTGATCTCTGTGAGTGTGGTTATTGTGAATTATCAACTTCCACACAATCAGCGTACCAAAAATCAGCCTGCAAGTTTAAGGGCCAGAACCTGAACCTCAATGCATCCAAAAAATCAAATGTCACTTTGAATTGGTTTCCAGGAGCCACTTTTCCTGGTGATCATATCCCTACTCTCAGAGGGCACATGGAAACTTTCTATTTAACTCTGGGTGTTAGAATTTGGTGGGGAAAGGGTCACTCACCCGACTGCCAGCCAATGAAAATAAAGAAATAGAATCTTTATAAATTGGTAAGCACTCAGTAAACTGGGTAGCTATTGAAACAACTTTCCCACAAATATGGTACTGCAGCAATTGATTAGGTTGCTACTTACTGAAATGCAATCTGGTTTTAACCTGGTCCCTGAGACATTCATAGAACATTCGAATTGGAATCCTGGATGAGGAGACACAGGCCTACAGAGAAGTTCTTGCTTCATTGCCTCAGAGGGTTATCACAGATTATATATGTATGTGTGTGTGTGTGTTTTACTTTTTTAACTGTGAGATGACAATGTTATTCTATCTTTAAGTATCAGAAAGGGACATTCACTAATGCCTCATATATTAAAAACAAAAAAGCCATATGAATGATTTGAGAATATTTATCCTAACACTAAGGGGCAGAGGCCTGCCAAGTTAACTGCGAACATTTTAACAAAATTAAGTTGTAGTTGAAAGAAAATAGGCTAGGGATGTAATTATTAGAAACTGCATTTTTTAATAGTGTTTATTAGGTAGGGTGATGATGTAAACTGTACTCTTATTTGACTTTGTAAAGCCACATAGGTGTCATTTTGTGTTGGCAATAACAAAAATTTCTCAAAATCATGCTAAGTCTCTCAAGTGTGGGAAACCATCAGGTCCTTCAAGCAAGGCAAATATTTTAAAAGCACTGAAGAAATCAATTGCATAATATTTTCAGCAGCCAGCTTCAACTACAGGGAGTTGGGAAGAGCAATAGAGGCACAAGCTGGTATTTCTCTTTGTGATGCACCAGCTCAGAAGGGCACGCTGCAGGCAGAACCTGGGTGAGGCCAGGCCTTGGGCCAAGTGTCTTCTCTTCCATGATCCCTCCCTGCATTCTTTTCTCTTAGCAAGGTTTTCAGGAGCCAAACCCTTTTGACTACGGAGGTGGTAGGGATAAAGGAGCAGGGAGTGGGAGGCTGAGCCTTGACAACTTTCATCAGGAGCTGGAGTGAATGCCATGTATCAAATCATTTGAGCCTTTCCCACTTGAATAAAGACGCTTGGGGAATTAGAAGCGTTTTGCTGTATGATAACCTTCTGCCAAAAATTTCTGAGGGTAAATCCATGTTTTTCTTTAAAAATAGATTTTTAAAAAATGTGTCTTGTAGTTACAGAGAGAGGTTAGAATGCACATTTACCAAGCAATAAAATACCATATCTAGACCCACTTGGTATGGCTGATCATTACTCTCACTCCTGGAGAGTCTGCATTTTATTAGACTAAAGATTTTTTTTTTTTTTGGCTTTTATAAAGGGTATTTATTTGGGATAGAAGCTTACAGTTAAAACTTTTAACTCTTAACTTTCCTGATGAACTAAATATTTTCTTAGCATCACAAAATCCAAGAAGCATGATATAAAAAAGGGTTGGGACACTGTGGCCCAGGGGACCAAATCTGATCTGTGACCTATTTTTGTAAATAAAATTTTAATGGAACACGGCTCTGTCCATTCATTCAATGTTGTCTAAGACTATTCTGTGCTCCAAAGGCAGAATTGAGTAGTTGTAATAGAGATGGTTTGACCCACAAAGTCTAAGATGTTTACTATATAGCCCTTTACAGAAAACATTTGCCAATTCCTGTTATATAAAGAAATGGTCCAAGAAGCTGAGGTATGGAAGTATTTCTTTTCAATAAAGTTCTCCATATTTTTTTCTCATTCCTTTTACCAAAAGCTGAAAACAGTACAGTAAGAAATTTTTCCTAGCTCTAAAACCTAGGGGTTTCAAAAACTGCCACACTAAAAGAAGGCATGATTTTAGAATGCAATGACCAGTATAGTTCCTTTTTAAAATTTATTTCATGGTAACTTCTAAAGTTGATGGATTTTTAAAAATCCTTCATAGTAGTTTTAAAGGACACATTGTGAATTCTCAGCTTTAAATCCAGTGTCTATTATTTCCAAGAAAGGGTTGAGGAAATTGTAACAAGAGAGCACTCAGAGAAGAATTCTTATTTCATGAATGCAAACACATCATCTTCAGAAGGACCAAAACATAGGTTTTTTTCCTAATTAATTTGGACTTTTCTGTTTTTATTTAAAACTTTAGATGACACTACAGAAAAATTAGAGGAGAAAATCACGTATTATTTCATTCATTCAACTAAAATGCATTGAGCAGCCACTTTGAATGAGACCCTGACCCAGGCCCTTGAGCAATAGAACGAGCCCCCTTTGCAAACTGGAAATGCCACCCAACCCACGTGAACAGGAGAAGGCCAGGTTCCAGCCCTGATTTAGAGAGAAAAGGCCTGTAGACATCCTTATCCACTTGCAAGCTCAGCCATCTACCACCCAGAAAGATTTTTAAGATGATCTAGGAGTTAATGTTTACCAACTACTTTAATATCCTAGGATTAAAAAGGGCACATCAGAAAGAAGTGGCAGTTCTGGAATTTGGAAGCCATACAAAAATCCAACCTAGTGAGTTTAATGGTTTGTTTTCAACATTTATTTAACCTCCTTCTGCTATCAAGAAACTCGAGAGCACGCTGAGGAAGTTTATACTGAAGGAAATGGAGAAAGTGTACATTGTTTTGGAGTTGTTTTGTTAAGGCTCCTGGATGGCAAAAGAGTGTGTTTAGAGTCGTGAAAGTTTGCCCGGCTTGTAGAGATGTTGTAGTTTTAAATCTTTGAGCCAACCAAGATTGGGTATCATGCCGTGCCTCCTTAGAAAAGCAAATATTGTTAGAGCACTTGAAATAATCTTACGTCTGTCCTTGAAATAGCTATAAATGAACTTGGCTTCTGGTCAACACAGGCCAATGAAGAGAACGTGCCAGGGGGAAATGTTTTTGTTCACCCTGGAATGGCCAGCTGTCACTCTGTGCCAAGGAGGGGAGGGCGCAGAATTGCCGGATCTGTGGGAATAAGCAAACAGCTCTGTTTTCTCTGCAGAAACTCATTTCCCTGTGCTTCATAGTGACAATCATGAGCTGTATTTACAAAGGGGTTTGTATGCAAAAGAAGCATCCACTAGGGTAGTGGCAAATATTTACCCCAGCAGGTCTCAGGAGCCGCCCCACCCAGATAGCTTTTTATAGAACCAGGTGATAACAAATTTCCAAGTGCTGCCTTGAAAGTTAAGTGTTTACTGGCATAAAAGTTTTCTTTAATTAGTATTTATCTCAGAGCCATGGTGACATAAGTTGCTAATTATGCTGATATGAGAACAAACTGAGATATTTTTGTAAGGAAGAGAGAAACGGGTAGTAAGCATGCCTTTTAGATTTGGGGTATGCGTGTTTAAATTAGCTTGATCTGACCTTAAATTAGCTGGGATCCAGTCTGTCCTTTAGTTAACGGGTATCGTAAATAGTCTTCCCAGCAGTTAAGGAGACGGTGCTAGCTTTGGTCTTGAACACTAATAATTTTGAGTTGTGAACTCCATAGTTAAATCAATATGTCATCTCTGTGCTTTATGACAGTTACTTTTTATCCCACCATTGATTAGTGGGAACTTTACACATCTCCTGGGGCCTGATTATCTCTATAAGTGCTGAAATAAGGAAATTTTTTTTGAAATTAAAGTTTTTGAATGGGAAATATCTTTTATTGTCATCTAGGTTCTAAGAAGAACTTATTGTTAGAAATCTTGTTTCTATATTAAATGACAAAGCAGGTGTGTTACTTAGAACAATGCCTGGCACATACTAATGGCTCAATTGATGCAAATTTTTTCAAAATATTTCCAAGGATGATATTTATAATGTAGCTTAAAACAAGGAGAGTCTAGGCCACAGTGTATATTTTTCTAATGGCCAGTAATAATATTAATGCTTACATAACATTTGTTGTGTGCTATGTCCCATCCTAAACACTTAAAAGGTAATCATTCATTTTAATTCCCAGGCAACCCTATAAGGTACTATTAATATGCTCATTTTTTTTTCAAATGGAAACACTGAGGTGCAATGTGTTCAGTAACTTGCCAGGGCTCACATAACTAGTGGTTGGCACAGCTGAGATTACAACCCAGGCAGTTGGCTCCAGATTCTGTGCACTTGACCACTATGCCATTGTGCCAGTCTGGAAGTCAAATATATCCATGTGCAACAATAAAGGAATGACCCATAAATTCTCTCTTCTCAGCACTCTGTTAGCTATGCTTCTTATTAATTGAGATTAAAATACCGTGGTGATAGGTGTTCATTCTGGCCAACCCACAGCAAGATCCTGAATTCCACTTGAATCAATAACAAACTGCATAATATTTACAGTGATATTCACATTTGAAAAGGTAATTAAGAGAAAGCATAATAGAATTGACTTATTAAAATATTTTATTAATTAGGACTCTCTACCCCTTTCAGCATGCCAGATCAAAAAGACTATCTGAGGGAAGCGGGTGTGGCTCAGTGGATAGAGCCCCCGTTTACCATATGGGAGGCCCGGGTTCGCGTCCC
>JAQZBX010055285.1:0-18463 GCA_029593785.1 Cabassous unicinctus | reverse complement strand
AAAAAAAAGCACTATATTACAAATAACTGACAGAAATAAAGTGTTTGTGTTCTATAAAATGTTAATGATAAAAATAAAGCTCTAATGATATTGATCCAGATATTAGAGAAAAATGTGAAAAGCTTAAATAAAATTGCCTCATAAAATATAAAGGAAGATGGGAAGCAGATGTAGCTCAAGCAATTGAGTTCCCGCCTACCACATGGGAGGTCCCTGGTTCCGTTCCCGGTGTCTCCTAAAGAAGACAGCAAGCTGGCGTGATGGGCAGGCGCAGCAAGCTGATGCAACATGATGATGCAAGAAGAGACACAGCAAGGAAAAACATAAAGAGAGACACAAAAAAGCAGGGAGCAGAGGTAGCTCAATCGATTAGACACCTCCCTCCCACATTGGAGGTCCCGGGTTCAGCTCTCAGTGCCTCCTAAAGAAACAAGGAAGATGAACAGACACAGCAAGTGCAAACAGTGAGGGGGTGGGGAGAAATAAATAAATAAAATAAATCTTTTAAAAATGTATATATATACAGGAAGAAAATAGATACTTCTAGATCAACATATTGCTTTAAATATTTGGGCAACTTTAAAATGCATAGCAAACTAAGTTAATTAAGTAAATTATTATTCCAATCATGCTAAAAGTTTATGAATCCAAGTTTATGTGTTCAATTCTAAAATTTTTGGGAATATGGAGGGCTATTTTCAATTTGGGGTCATCTTATATCCAGACCTCTGTGAAAGTGGATAATACTATACAGAGATTGGTGGGGGTGGGGGGAGAGAGGTGAGAAGAAGCCCCAGGATGGAGGCTTCAAGGCCAAATCGAGTGGGAAAAGCTCATGAAGGGGACTGTGAGGTAAATAGATGTCAGAGAAGCCAAGGGAAGATGATGTCACAAGAGGAGGAGGAGGATGACACAGAAGCCAAGAGAAGAGTAACTAAAAAGTAGGGAAGCAGATTGGGCTCCCATCTACCATATAGGAGGTCCAGGGGTCGATTCCCGGGGCCTCCTGGTGAAAAACAAGCTGACCCACGCGGAGTGCTGGCCCACACAGGAGTGCTATCCCACATGGAGTGCTGGCCCGCACAGAGAGCTGGCGTAGCAAGATGATGCAAGACAGACACAGAAGAGAGACAATGAGAGACGCAGCAGATGACGCAAGAGAGACAATGAGAGACGCAGCAGATCAGGGAGCCGAGGTGGCGCAAGAGAGTGAGCCCTTCTCTCCATTCCAGAAGGTCCCAGGATCAGTTCCCAGTGCTGCCAGGACAAGCAGACACAGAAGAACACACAGAGAGCAGACAGCGTGCGCAAAAACAACAGGGGGGAAGGGGGGAGGAGATAAATAAATAAATCTTTAAAAAAAAAAAAAGAAAGAAAGAAAGAAAGAGAAAGCAGTTATCAAGGCCAAACACTGCCATAGATCAAATCAGGTAGGGTCTTAAAGGTGTCCGTTAATCAACAAGAGGACAATCTTGATATCCTTGGCAGGAGCAGCTTCTATAGAGGATGGGGCACAGAAACAAAGTCCCAGTGACGTGACGGGACAGTGAGTGCCAAGCAAATGGAGACAGCAAGTGTGGACAACTGGTTTGAGAATGGCAGCCACAAAGAGAACAGGAAATAAAAGGGTGTTAGTAGCAAGAGAACAGAATGATGTTTGCCACAGATGAAAGAGCCAGAAGGAATGGGATCCAGAGCCCAGAGGGAGGCTCAAGTCTTAGGCAGGAGAAGGACAGGTTGGCTACTATGACAGGAGGAAAGAGGAAATGGTGAGACAGGTGCAGGCATCCCACTCTCTGACCACAGCTTCCTGTTCCCGGCCCTCTCACTTATCTCTTCCTTCAACATCTGTTCATGGGAAGCGGATGTGGCTGAAGCCATTGGGCTCCCATCTACCACATGGGAGGTCTGTGGTTTGGTTCCTGGTGCCTCCTAGGGAAGACAGCAAGCTGGCACAAGGGGCAGGCACAGCAAGCTGACACAACAAGATGACGCAACAAGAGACACAGGAGGAAAAACATAGTGAGAGACACAACAAAGCAGGGAATGGAGGTGGCTCAAGCGATTAGGTGCCTCCCTCACACATTGGGGTCCCAGGTTCAGTTCCCAGTGCCTCCTAAAGAAACAAAGATGATGAACAGACACAGCAAGTGCAAACAACGAGGTGGTGGGGAGAAATAAATAAATAAATATAATAAATCTTTTTTAAAAATCTGTTCATGACCTCACAGGCACCTCCAGACCTGACCCTGTGACCTGCTCCCAACCTTCCAGCCCCCTCCTGTATTCACCTCCATCTGCATCCAGCCTAGTCTAGGTTCCAGTGTCTCTATCATTCACCCTCATCTCACATGGGAGTCTCTGATTGATGTCTGCCTTCCCTACTAGACTGTAAGCTCTGTGACAGCAGGAACAGTAGCTGTCAGGATTGCTAATGTATCCTTGACCCCATACAATCCCTGGTACACAATGAAAACATAATAAATATTTGTTGAGGTAATGACAAGAATGAATTGTTGTCCTATTTATATCACCATGGTTCTTCTGCCCCTCTTGCATAGCAAAACTCCAGACCCCAATTGATCCAACTGTGTTTTTCCATTTCTACACCCTTGGCTGGGCTCTGCTACAGTCAATCACACAACCAAACAGTGAGGCCACTGCAAATTCAGGTTCTCCAGCCCGATGGCCCTCGGTGCTACCTGACAATCCTTTCATTCTTCCCTGCTTCGTCTTTCTGCCATAGTTGATAGTGGTGGCCTTCTCAGTCTTCTCCAGTCTCCTCAAACCTTCCAGCCCATTCCATCTTACTTATACCCTACTTCTCAGAGAAAGTAGAAGCTATCTGAGAGCAGCTCTCCTCTCAACCCCCACCAAACCTACGTACCCACATGTATCCATCCATCCTCCTTTCTTTCTGCCAGCACAGTGGAAGGGTTGGGCCTGCTCCTGAGAATGCTCTAGTCTCCCCACATGGGCTCAGGATCCCCTTTCTTCCCACCTCCTTTCCCTCTCCATCATCGCCACTCTATCCTGTGTCTTCAACCTCTACCTCTCTCCAGGCTCTGTCCAGCATTTAAGCTCAGATCATCCCCATACAAAAAAAAAAAAATCTTCCTTGACCCCAAGTCCACTGCAGCTGCCACCTTCTCTCTCTCGGCCTTTAAAACCACATCTCTGATGTCTGCACTTACTGCCTCTACTGCGTCACCTTCCACTCATCCGCCCGCCGACTCTGATCCCTTCTCTGTCCCCATCATGCCACTCAAACTACCCTGACTTTGCCAAGCTCACCTACGATTCCCTTGTTACTAAGTCCAATGGATGCCATTTAGACCCTGGATTGTGTGATGAGGCATGGCACAGGTTAGACCACCTTCCTTCTTGAGCCTCTTCCCTGTGTCCTAGACACCTTCATTCTGTCCACTCAGCACTCCTCTCACTCTAAACATGGGATTCTAAACATGACTGCCAATCGTGTGGCGTAACCCCTTGACCTCAGGGTGGATATGTGCTCCAGGGAAGGCCAATCCAAATCCTTCCCCAGATTATTTTAATAGTTTCGAAGGAGCTTGTGTAGTAGTGAGACTTGGAAAGGTGGGAGCTCAGAGCCACTGGTGACCACGTGCCAAAGCTTTGTGCAAAAGCCCATCCGTTCTACAGAGAAGGAAGCCAACACTCAGAGAGGAGCAGAAATGAGGCAAGCAGGAGAAAGGTCCTAGACACATTCTAGTCCTGACTTCAGATATCTCTGAGGCCACAACGCTCCACGGCCCTCCCCACCCTTCTACAAACCAATAAATTCTCCCTTTGTGTCCAAACTAATTCGAGTTGGATCTCTGTCATTTGCAACCAAGAGTGATGATTCATATACCTGCGCTTCTCCAATACCACACTCTTCTGGTTTCCCTCGCACCTCTCTGACCACTCCCTCTCAACCTCCTTCAGCCCACCCCTTAATTATTGGGTTTTATGGGGCTCTGTCCCAGGCCTCCTGCCCTCCTCATTCTTCATGCTCTCCCTGGATAATCTCATCCACTCCAATGACTTTGATTGCCAGCTGGACACTTGGCTCCCAAATCCATATCTCACCCCCTTCTCTTTCATGAGCACCAGATCCATACACTTAGCTGTCTCTGGGCATCCACATGTGTATGTCTCACAGGTCCCACCAGAATGCCAGACCCAGGCTGCATCCAGCAGGGCATTTGGATGCAGAGGACAGTTTGGCTGTGTGAAAACAACCAGTCTTGAGTCACACCCCACCCCTGAAGCTCCAGGATGGGGTAGGAGTTCAGATTAGAGTGTGGGATGGAGTGAAACTGCTGTGCACTTGCATCATAATAAGAAAGAATTTTTAAAGGCCAGGTCAAATGTCCCAACGGCCTTGTAAAAAATGGTTGCATCAGAATATCATTTAAAAATCTATACAGTTGAGCCTCATTATTCGGGGATTCTGTATTTGCAAATCCATCTACCCCAAAATCAATATTTGTGCTGTTGTAGCAGTCATTTGAGGTGGAACAAGGCAATGCTCTGGCTTCTTGTTTCAGTTCTCATACTGTAAACAGGTGTCCTTCCTGGGGTATATTTAATGCCACTTTTTTTTTATTTTTTTTCACTTTTTGCTTTTTGCTAATGATTTCACTGTTTAAAATGGCCCCCAAGTGTAGTGCTCTTCCTAAACTCAAGACAGCTGTGATGTGCCTTATATGCGTGTTAGATAAGCTTCATTCAGGCATGAGTTAGAATGGCATTGGTCGTGAGTTTAGTGTTAATGAATGAACAATAGATACTAAATAAGGTGTCTTTAAACAGAAACACATATAAAACAAGGTTATATATTGATCAGTTGATGAGATACTGTGACCAGAGGATCCTAACCCTGTATTTCCCCTAAGAGCAATGGTTCAGTATTCGCTAATTCAGTGTTTGCAGTGACTTTATAGAAAATAATGACTGCAAATAAGGCGAATTGACCATATTACATTTTTCAGACTCTGTACATCTGGAACTGACCCCATCGTTTTCTTCTGCCTCTCTTCTTGTACTCCCCAGATCGGTTTATGGCAAACCATCTACTCAGTTGCTTATGACAGGACTTCTCCAGTTTGGGGGGGACAGCAATTTCAGGAGCCAAAGTCCTTCAGGCCAGACTCAGTCTAGGCTCTGTTCCCTGATGACCTGTACCCACCACTTCCTCTCGAGCCAGGATTAAGGCTCGAGCAGCTCCTGCACTGTAGGTACAAGGCTGAGTTCAGGCACATTACACACCTCACCTGCACTGAAACGCCACACCCTCACAGCTCAAGGCACAGACCAAGCAAAGAGGTTCCTCCCACAGAAGGAGAGCAGAGCCTGGATGGGGACAGACAGGCAGACTCCAGCCTGCCACACAGCTCGAGGGACCCTTGAGCACCAAGGCTTTGAGCCTGGTGGCAGGAGGGAGGGGAGAGAAAGGAAGCTCGGTCAGCAAAGGCTTCCAAAGAAGGGCGGGTGGTCAGTGGGAGAACCTCTAGAGGGTAGGGGGATGGGGATGCTAAGCTCGAAGGGAATGAGTAAACAGCTGCTTTGTGCTGACCTGGCCAGGAGCTTACTGTGCTTTTTGAGTTTCAGTCACTCATTCAACAAAATCATTTTCTTTTTTGTCTACTATGTGCCAGGTACTGATCTAGACACTGGAAATACAGCAGAGGACAAAACAGACAAAAATTCCTGTCCTTATATATTTTAGTGATGGGGAGGCAATAAGCAAGAAAAAAAAAAAAAGAAAGAAAACACAGAATGTGCTAGATAATTGTAAGTGCTCAAGAGAAGAATAAAGCAGGAAGGGGAGTAGGGAGTGTTGGGAGGGGGCTTGCAGTTTTAGGTGGGGAGGCCAGGGAAGGTGAGGGAGCGAGTCAGGCAGATCTCCAGGGGAAAAGTGTTCCAGGCAGAGGGCAGAGCAAGCGCACTGGCTGAGGCTGGGGAAGACGTGCAATGCAGCAGGAACAGCAAGGAAGCCAAGGAGGCTGCAGGGCAGTGAGTGAGCCGAGAGGCTTGGAAAATGAGGCCGGGTCACCTAGGGCCTGGCTGTCACTCCGAGGCAGAGGGGAGCCAGTGGAGCTGCCCCTCTGGTGACTGTGTTAACAATGGACTGAATGGGAGCCCGGACTAAAGCAGGGAGACCAGTTACGAGACTTTCACAGTAATTCAGGAAAGAAATGATCCATGGCTCTAATGTTACCAAGATGACATTAATGGAGTTAGTGAGAAGGGGTCAGATTCTGGAAATATTTTTAAAAAGCACCAAAACAATTCACTGGCATTGAACACAGGGTATGAGAAAGGAGAGTCGACAATGACTCTAAGGTTTGGGGCCTGAACAAGGGAATGAGAAAAATTGCCGTTTGCCAGAAGAGTACATGAGAAGAGAAGGTTTGAAAAGGAATAGAAGGGGTAGGCTGCCAGAAAAAGTACATGGTGCTCAGTTAAACCTGAATTTCAGATAAATGACAAATGATTTTTTAGTATTATTCTATCCCATGCAATATCTGAAATTCAAATTTAACTGAGCATCTTGTTTTCTTTATTTGTTTTTTGCAACCCCAATAAGAAAAGAGCTTAATTTGGGATATAATAAGTTTGAGATACCGACTGGATGTCCATAGAGAAAGGTCAAGTTGCAGCTGGATAGATGGGTCAGGAGGTTCACAGAACAAGTCTGGGGTGGAGGTGAATATTTCGGAGTTGGCAGCCTCTCCTTGATACTTAAAACCCTGACACTGGCTGAGACCACCAAGAGGGTAAGCCAGGACAGAAAAGAGGAGGGGTCCAAGGCCTGAGTCTGGGGCAACCCCATATATGGAAGTCAGAGCGATCTGGGGGAACCAGCAAAGGAGACTGATAAAGAAAGGCCTAAAACAAAGGAGAAAAGAAAGGGGGGACGTCAGGAGCATGTTATGTCCTGGAAGCCGAAGGAAGAAAGTGTTTCCAGGAGAGAGGGATCGACTTCGTCCATGGCTGCTGAGAGATCAGGAAAGATGGAGACTGAAACTTGACCATGGGGCTTAGCTACGGGCAAGCCCACGGGGAAGTAGGAGAAGAGAAATCCTGATTAAGTTCAGAAGGGAATGGAGAGAGAGACATCAGAGACAATGAATAAAGACAACTCTTGAGTTTTGCTATAAAGGAAAGACACTGAAAGGGGAAGATGCTGAAACAAGAAATGGAGTCAAGGGAGGGGTTGTGTGTGTGTGTGTGTGTGTGTTTAAGATGGAGAAATACCAGAATGTTTATTGTAATGAGAAAGAGCCATTAAAGACAAAAATGTGCTGATGGAGGAGAAGGAAAGGCGGTGGAGTGAGGTGGCTGGGTAGATGAGAAGGCTTGAGGGCTCCAGCACACAGGTGGAGTGGATGAATCCTGACAACATTTCAGCAAGGTCATGTCTTACCTCCATTTGAGGATAAAGCTGTGAGGGCAGAAGTTCCAAGCCCAGCCGGGCGGGGAAGGAAAGTAACGCCCCTGCAGGGGTCCTGGCCTAGCTCTTCCTCTTACCCCCAGTCCTGGACACACCTGACCTGCTGCCCTGTAGCTACTGCCTGCCTCACCTCTCTGTTCAAGGGAGAAGAGGGCCTTCAGGCCCAGCCCAGACCCCAGGCCCCTGCCACCTACACACAAACACAAAGGAAAATCTCAGCCTGAGATGGAAGGCCCTGCCCCATCCCAGGAAGACCCGGACGGAGGCCTGGGCAGAGCTCTAGACAGAGGGGACAGCCTGGGAGCAAGAGCAGCCTGGCTGGAGGCCTGGGCTGGAAGAGGTGAAGTGACAGCTTAGGGCCTGCCACCCCCAGCCAGCAGGTGCAGGCCCCAAGGGAAGTGGGGGCGGCCAGGGCAGCTGCCAAGCAAGACCTGGTACAACACAGCCTTGCCCTGAGGCAGGGGGATGGCCTAGATGGCCTCCCTCCCATACAGTCCCCTGCTCAGGGAGCAGAAATTTAGGGTGGGAAAACAGGGCAATAAAGTCCTCAGAGCCCCTCTCGGGAATGGGGACTCTTCTAGCCCACCCCAGAAAAAAGCAAAGGCCAGTTGTTGGGGGCCCTATCTGGTGCCTAGAGAGAGGGGTGATGTATGATAGGGTCAGAGTGATAGGACCTAGCAATAAAATCACCTGGTCCACACTGAGCTACCCAACCCCACACACCCACCTCACATACAACCACACATACACACACCTCACAAAAACATACAAGCCACCTCCACAGTCGCACACAGTCACTACCACACACATCAAAATGCACACACACGCTTCCCCCCCTTACCCCGTTTGAACATACAACCACCCAATCTGACATACACAGAGACAATCCTCACACACGACCTTATGGGCATCCAACATTACTTCTCAGATAGTACCTGGGCATCTGCTGTGTTCCAGGCCCAGGGACCTGCTCCCTGCTCTCTTGGAGACCATTTCAGGGAACGTGACAAAGAGTTACTGCCGAGGGCGTGTGGTAGATACCTTTAGATGGGGTGACCGGGGAGCATCTCTCTAAGAAGGCGAGCCCTAAAGAAGAAGGAGCCTGCGGGGCCGGGGTCAGGAGAGATTGGACCAGGCAGAGGGAACAGCAAATGCAAAGTCCCAAAGGCAGGAATGAACGTGGCTTGTTCGTGGAGCAGGAGGAAGGCCAGTGTGCCTGGAGAGCAGTGGCCGAGGGGACTGTGCTAGGAGGTGAGGCAGGACTCGGTCACGTGGGGCGTTGTAGGCCTTGGTCAGGAGAGCAGGTGCTAGTCTAAAGGTAATGGTAAGTCAAAGGGAGGATTTAATAGAGGAGTAGCGTCTGACATATCATTATAAGGCTACTTTGACTAGAAGAAAGCATGGGAGAAAAAAATATTTTTCAATTCTCAGAGTGAGGAAGGCATTTCTAATTATGGCCAAACCCAAAGCCCATAAAGGAAAAGACTGATACAACTGACTACATTAAATGTGTTTAATTCTACATGGCAAAAACTCCACAAAGTGAAATGACAAGTGTCAAGCCAGAGAAAGTATCCTTTCTATTTGTATCACAGACAAAGGGCTCATTTCTCTAATACATGAAAAGCACCTAAGAAATCACTAATAAAAAAAGGGCAACTACTTGATAGAAAAATGGACAAAGGCAAAGGACAGTTCACAGAAAAAAAACACAAATGGCTCTTAAACATATGAAAAGATGCTCAATCTCACTCTTAATAAGAGAAACACAAAATAAAAGTATAATGAGATACCACTGGCAAAGTTCACAAATTTTGATAACAATTGGTGAGTTTATGGGGAAATGAGCACTCTCATGTCTTATGGAAATATAAACTGATACAACTTCTATGGAAAGGAGTTTGGCAATGCCCACTAAAATTTTAAATGAGCATATACATTTAAACCACAAATTCCATGTCTAGGAATATAACTTATCGACATTATAAAAATGTATTAAATAATGCTTGCCCAAAGATATTCATCACAATGATGTTTGTAATAAAAATAAATAAACAAAAGATTGGAAATAAAATTGATTGTCTTCCATCATCAATATGGGATTGGTTAAATATATTATAGTACACATATTACTCAGCTATTTTTTCAAAAGGTGACAATTCTACATCAACTGATAGTGGAAAATGTCCAATATTTTGTTAAATGAAAAAAAAACTGCAGAACAGTGTACATAGTACATCTCCATTAGCGTAAATGTAAAAAAGAATATCTATATCACTGAATATGTACAAATGCTCTCAGGTAGGCTGAACAAGAAACTGGTAACCCTGATTGTCAGGCGGGCAGCCTTGGAAGAGTCTGGTGATCAGGGAGAAGTCAGGACTGGCACTAGAAATATGAGGCTCAGCAGCGAATGGATGATATTTCAAGCCCCAGGACTGGATGAGATCACCAGAGATGAGGAGAGCAGAGGGCTAAAGGCTGAGCCCTGGGACACGCCCACACCAGAGATGGAGATGGGAGGCCTCTGAGGTACAAGGAAACCTGGAGTGTGGAGTCAAGGAAGTCGAGGCAAGAAAGTAGTTTTGACAAGGAAGGAGTGATCCACTGCCAGGTGCTTCTGAAAGTCAAGACAGATGGGGAGGGACGTGGCTATTGGGTTGGGCATCATGGATATCCTTGGCATGGTAGGGACAGAAACACTGCTCCAAAGGGCTGAAGAATGACTAAGAGGTGAAGAAGTGTAAAGCAAGTTTTGCTCTGAAATGGAGTCGAGCAACAGGTGGTAAGTAGCAGGTAGCAGGATCCTGGGACCCTTCCCCGGGACACCATCACACCTCCACATAGCCCACACTGACCCATCCACAGAACCACCTGGACCACTGCACACCTCAGCAAAGATTTCCAAGGGCTACAACCTTGTTGAGAGAAAGGTGGCCTCTGTCCTGTGACTTTGACCACTCCAGAAACTCAACATGGCAGAGGCCTCCAGAGCTGGCTCTGCTGCTCATTATTTGGGTGACCCTGGGCAAGTCACCTAACCTCTCTGGGCCTCAGTGTTCTCATCTGTAAAGCAGGAGGGCTGATTACTCCCAAGTCTGGATGCGATGAGGATTAAATAAAGCCTGAAGCACAGCTGCCTGGCTCCCAGCGCCCAATTCAGTGTGGGGAGAGCGACCATAGGATTGATCCCCCTGACTGAGAGGCACTTTTGAGACTAAAAGGGGGCGCTGTTAATTATGCCAAGGCCACAGACATAAACCCATACAGTCCTTGGCAAACCGTGATGTGTGGTTACGTTTGTGCTAGTGCACAGATCTTATCCAGACAGCCCAATGGTGACTAAGATCCCGGGGCTCTCAGGGAGACCGGAAACCCTGGGGTTTCCCTCGTTTCCTAGTCACCTGCACACTAACAAATAAAACCAAGCATCCTCCTCCCCAGAGCCCAGCCCAGTGCACCCCAGCCACAGGCCTGGCTCCCGCGGCAGGGAATCTGCCCTCACTCCCCACATCACCACCACCACTCCACACCCAGGTCCACCCCTCACTCCCAGGGCACACGATCTGCTCCCGTGAGCACAGGATGTGCCTTTTGCAGTAACTCCAGGCAACATCCTGTGCCCACCTCGGAGCATAGGACCACCCAGCCCTCCTTTCCATGCACAAGTCTCCTTATGCCTCTTCCCGCTGTGGGCGCAGGGTCTGCCCCCCACTCTCCGAAGTTCGCGTGCCTCATTCAAGGACGCAAAGCCTGAGGCGGGCACGGCCATCCAGGACCCGCCCCCCCACACACACCCGCCGCCGGGAGGGCGGGTCTCCAGGAGTGCCCCCACCTGCCCATGCAGGCGGGGACAGCGACGGGCAGGGCGCGGGCGCAGTATCCGTGGTAACGAGCGTAGGCGAGTCACGATTACAGTGGGTCCTGCGGCCACGGCACTTAACAGTTTACAGAGAGTTTCACGCCCCTACTCTCATTGGAGCCTTTGCGATAGCCCTGCCCACGGGCGCCAATTTCCCCACTCCACGAATGAAGGCTCAGAGGCGCCACGAGCCCCTCCGAAGTAGGTGCTGAGAACGGGGGGCAGCGACAGGACTGGAACCCGGACCCTCCGCGGTCGGGGCCGCCCCGCCCCGACCCTCCCTCCTGCACTCAGCCCGCGGGGTTTGCCCGCCGCCGCGCGCCTCGCTCACTTCCCAGCCCGGGCTCGCTCCTGCCTCGCCTCTGCCGCGGGCCTCGTAGGCGCGGGGTCCGGGCCCCGCCGTGGCCCCGGCGCTGCGGGTAAGTGCGACACGGGGGCGGGGTCCCCAGGGGCCCGGGTGCTCCCCGGCGACCTCCCGCGGCGCGGTTGGGGCTTTTTCCTGCTAGCGCTGCCAGGATGAGAACAGGGGCCAGGGAGGTGGCCTCCACCACCCCCGACGGCCTTCGTATCCTTCTACTCTGGGCAGGGAGGACACACCAGCTGCTGCAAGGTTTCCAGAACCCCCACGTCCGCAAGCCTGGATGGAGGGAAACTGGGGTGGGGGCAATAGTTTTAGCCTTGAGGGGCTAATCACCCCGGGAGGGCAAAAGCTTCGCATGGCCTGGTCCAGGGACTGGAAACAGTGGATGCACTGGAACTATTGTTGGGGGACGGCAGCGGGACCAGAACCAGCTCCACCAGTCCCGGGCCTGGGCTTGGGAGAGAAATTCTTTGCAGGTGAGTAGCTCCCTGGGGTGTGTCAGGCAGAACTGGCAGGCAGCACCGAGATGGAAGGTAGGGGCCCAGGAGAGGGCTGCACCAGGACGGGCAGCCACGGGAGGGCATCAGGTGGAAGGAAGCAGCATGTCAGGGTCCTTTCTTCTCCTACGGTGGGAGGACAGGGCTCCAGCCTCAACTTAAACTAACTTTTCTTGAACTCTCACCAGGTGAGTGGCAGGCTGGAGTCTGAGTAGTCTCATGATTCATACAGCAGCCCAAGAAAGTAGGAATGGTTTCCCTTTAGAAATAAGGAAATATAGTCAACGAGATTAGAGAATTCTTGGAAGTCACCCAGTTAGTAAATGGAGAGCTGAGGTTTGAACCCAGGTGTGACTCACTGTTCAATGTATCTCCCACTGTTCCCCGCCACCGCCCCTCCCAAAAGGCCAGGACTTACTTAGAAAGCACAGAGTGGGGGAGAAGAGGAGGGTTTCCAGGGATGAGGTCTTCCTGAGTCACCCCATCCTGCCTGAGACTGATTCCCAGAGGAAACATCCAGCAGGAGGACGAGATGCTGAGAAGGAACTGTGCTTACTCCCTCTCTCCAGAGCAGAGGTGTCTTTCCCCCAGTTATCTTAGCCAGGCTGTGCCCCTCAGTCCCCCACGCTCCTGCCCACACCTCACGGCCCCTCCTCCAAGCTGTCTCTCTGAGCACTCAGCATTCATTCATTTATTCATTCAGCAGTTATGGAGCGCCTACTATGTGCCAACCACTAGGCACTAATAGAAAGCAGGGAGCAAGAGAGTAGAGCCACTGCCCTCCCAGAGCTGACACTCTAGTGGGGGAGATAGTAAAGAAGAAGAAGAAAAATAAATAAATACTTCAATTTCAAATGGTGACTAAGGTCTATAAAGAAAATAAAGGGGGCAGGAGCAGAGTGACTGGGAAGGCGGGGGTTCTTTCTGATGGGGTCATCTGAGGCGTCCTCTAAGGAGACAATGTTTGAGCAGAGGCCTCAGTGATGAGAAGGATGGAGCCATGTGAGGTTCTAGAGGAAGAGCATTCCAAGAAGAAAGAATAATTACAAAGCCCCAGAAGCCCCCAGCATGGCTGGAGCCGAAAGAGAGAGGATGGTGAGAATGCAGAATTCAGAGTTTAATTCCAATCATAATGAGATGCTAGTAGAGAGTATGAAACAAAGGAGTGACACATTCAATTTAATGGACTCCAGGGATATGTGACAATAACATGGGCAAGGGTGATGGTGGCTTGGACCAGATTAGTGGCAGCGGAATATAGTCTTGCAGGGGGGACACGCAGGTATCACACATGCTGGACGTCACCAACCCAGCTCTGAGCCAGCACTTGCATGCATCCGAGTGGGCACGTGAGCATGCAGGCCCTCACACGTGGAGAGGCACATGCTTCCACACCCCCACGCCCACGGCAGCACGCAGACACGGTGTGCACTCAGGCAGACCCACCTGTCCACACCCTCTGAGTCACTCCAGGGGAAGGAGATGTGTGATTGGGGGACCTGAAAAAAAGCATGTTCCCCTCCACAGAGCCCTGGCACCCAGCAAGGATGGGGGTGCCTGGGGTCCCCCCAGACTACGGCACAGGGAGGAAGGATTGCCTGTAGCTATTTCCTGGATCTGATGAACTTCCAGGAGTCGGACTGTGACCCCAGGGACCCCCACCCTGAGTGTCTCTCCCATCTTTACTACCCACTGGCTATGAGACCTTGGGTAGGTGATTTCCCCTCTCTGAGCTTCAGTTTTCCTCTCTGTAGAATGGGACTCATGAGCCCACTTGGCAGGATGGTAGTGAAGCCTCAACGAGGTAGCAATTGTGAGAACCTGGTCTGGGGCAGGCGTCCAGCAGGGAAGGGGAGGGCAGGTGGTGGCGAGCACAGGCCTTTCACCAGAAGGCCTGGCCTTGACTCCAACCTTAGGCTGACCTCTCTGGACCGTACAGTAACGTGTGCAGGCACTGATTGACCACGCAGTATGGACTAAAGGCGTTGCGATCGTCATCTCATTCGTTTATCAGTCTCTTCATCTGTAGAAGGAGAGCATAACAGTGTCTATCTCATGGGCCACTACACGGACTAAAGGAGATCCTACGCATAAAGTGTTTAGCTCGGCTCCCAGCTCGTAGCAGATGCTCGGTAGTGGTTACTGTGATCCTCAGCAAATGCACGTTCCCCACCTGCCTGCTGGCTCTGTGACTTTGGGCAAGTCATTTCCCCTCTCTGTGCCTGTTTCCTGGGTGTAGATTGGGAAGAATGACAGAGGCTCATTGTGATGACCCCATGCGTCCACCCACCTAAAGAACTGTGCCTGGAACGCAGTGAATGCTCAATAAATGTCAGCTATTAATGCGTTTTTCCCGTCGTTCCCTCAGGTGGGCACAGCCCCCAGCCCCCCCGCCGGGCACCATGGACTGGAAGACCCTCCAGGGCCTCCTGAGCGGCGTGAACAAGTACTCCACGGCGTTCGGGCGCATCTGGCTGTCGGTGGTGTTCGTCTTCCGGGTGCTGGTGTACGTGGTGGCGGCAGAGCGTGTGTGGGGTGACGAGCAGAAGGACTTTGACTGCAACACCAAGCAGCCAGGCTGCACCAACGTTTGCTACGACCACTTCTTCCCCATCTCCAACATCCGCCTCTGGGCCCTGCAGCTCATCTTCGTCACGTGCCCCTCGCTGCTGGTCATCCTGCACGTGGCCTACCGCGAGGAGCGGGAGCGGAAACACCGCCAGAAGCACGGCGAGCAGTGCGCCAAGCTGTATGACAACACGGGCAAGAAGCACGGCGGCCTGTGGTGGACCTACCTGCTCAGCCTCGTCTTCAAGGTCATCATGGAGTTCCTCTTCCTCTACGTGCTGCACACTCTGTGGCACGGCTTCGGCATGCCGCGCCTGGTGCAGTGTGCCGGCGTGGCGCCCTGCCCCAACACCGTGGACTGCTACATCGCACGGCCCACGGAGAAGAAGATCTTCACCTACTTCATGGTGGGCGCCTCGGCCGTCTGCATTGTGCTCACCATCTGCGAGATCTGCTACCTCATCTTCCACAGGCTGGCGCAGGGCATGCGCAAGGACAGACCCCCGCAGGCCCGCAGCCCCTCGTCCTCTGCCAGCCGGGCCTCCACCTGCCGCTGCCACCACAAGCTGCTGGAGGCTGGGGAGCCAAGCCCCAGCCCAGGCCATGACGAGCTACGGGCTTCCGCACCCAACCTGACTCCCACCTGACCGCGGGCTGGGAGCGAGGCTGGGGCTGCACTGGGGACGGGCAGGGGGTTATTGCAAAGGGGAAGGGGCCCTACAGGGGCTGGGTACCCACCCCCCCTGAGACTTCACTAAGCTAGCCAACAGTCCTGGGCACTGGCCTTTTTCTGGGAATAGGTGACGCCTCAGGCCCAGTGCCAGCCCTCGGGGGAGACAGACATTTAAACAAGCGAATTGACGACATGCATGCCAGGGAAGCCTTAGGGGGTTCGTAGCAAGGGCTTCTGCCTAGTCCAGGAGGGATGGTCAGGCAAGGCTGCCCTGAGGAAGTAATACAGCAGGTGCAGAGCGCCGGAAGCCACAGAGAGTGAGATGCACCCAACCAAAGGGAATTTTCACTCCCCCAGGAGAAGCAAGGTCTGGAGGCCTGAGAGGGAGCTTGGGGAGAGAAGGAGGTTCCGATGAGGCCAATCCCTGCTCCAAGCAGACAGGGAACCTCTCAGTCACCAGTACCCTCAGGGGAAATCTTTCCCCGCCCCTCAAACCCCCTTTCCCCAGCTTCAGGTAGCTTTGCTCCCACCTTTCTCCCCGCAAATGTGCCAAGTCTGGTGCCAGCCTTTCAGACCCTGCTCCCAGGGATCAGGGTGGACGAGCCCAAAGAACATGAAATCAATAAAGTCTGTGTTTTATACAGCTTGTTTCTGCCCTCTGTTCTCCTACATTCCCACCCACAGGACCCTGAGGGAGGGGGAAAGAGCTCCATGGCTGGGTGAAGCTAGGGTGGGGGCCGTGGCTGAGGCTGTTGCTGAAGCTGGGCTGGGGCTGGGGTTGACTGAGGTGGAGGCTGGCATGGAACCTACGGACCCTATGGTGTGGTTCTAGTTGTGGCCACAAGAGGGCACTGTGCTCCCTCTACAGAGTGCTTCTGGACATTCCAAACCAGACCCTGCCCTGAGTAAATAAATACACATAATCACTGTCATTCTCATTTCAGACAAGCCACACTGTCCCCTCCTCTGTAAACAACCACTGCCATCCACAAACCACATCCCCACCCTGTGTACACACAAACCCAGTTATTCAAACTCTCACTCCGTAGTCTTTTCCGCAGGCGGTAGTCCCAGCTTCCCCCAAGCATTTTATTCAGCTCACTCCACTTTCCCTGAGCATTTTCTCCATACCAGGCCCCTGGCAGGATTCTGGGACTGCATCATTGGGTAGGACCCCAGCCCTGCCCAAAGAGCTCAGAGTCTGAGGGAAACAAGCACGGGTTCATCTCCTGCACTAACCAACCCCTGGGACGGCTCACAGCACGCCCTCCCCCCGAGACTGCAAGGTGACCTGAAGTTTAGAGGACACCAGCATCCAAGGACAGTGAAGGAAGTGATGCCTGTACTAACCCAGAGGGACATTTAGTGACTGTCAAAGCCAAGGCCAGAAGCCAAGGCAAACAGGGAGTGGTGGGGCCATTGTGTAGACAGAACACCCCGTGGTTCACCTTTGCTCTCACATGTGGCCATTCTGGGGTGGGAGGTGGGGTGGGTAAGCCAGCCAAGTTTAAAGGGCCCAGGGCCGGGCCCACACCACCGCCCCACCCCCTGGGTTTGAATCAGAGCTTGACCACTTCACCACCACAGCTTCACCACTCTGCGCCTTGAACCAGCTTTCGAAGTCTTAGTTTCATCCTCAATACAATTGGGAATTGTAGCAATGGACAGGAAGTAGATGATACATTCAAATGGAGTAATTTAGAATTTCTTAGAGGGACTGTTTTCAAAGGTGTGGGCATGACCCCGGAGACCACAAGTGTCTCCCACCATCTCCTGCTTCCTGCCAGTGGCTCCCGTTGACCCAACCCAACCAGAAACCAGAGGGCAAAGCAGTACCAGTGGGGTAGCCAGTAAGGGGCAGCCAGCATAGAGCAGGGTGAAGAATAGAGAGTAGATCTGAGGGCCAAGTAGAATGTATTCCACACATCACACCGGTCAATACCTACCTCACAGCATAATTGTAGAGCTAAAATGAAATGCTGTAGGTAAAGCATTAGCATAGCACCTAATAGGGTTCAGTAAATATCCAGGTACAACTGAACCTAGGAAAGCCTCTGTCTGCTGCTTGGGCCACATTTTCATGTCAGCCCCAGAGTGGGCTGGAAGCCTGCAAAGGTCTCAGGGAGGGGTGATCACACCTACTTTTCACACTCCATTCCAGCATCTTCCTGGTGGTTCTGGCTGCCTGGCCAACAGTGGCTTGGAGGTCGGGGCAACCAGAAAACAGCATTCAGCCCTCCCCTCCAGGACTGAGCTCTCAGCATGGACTGACCTTCCAGTCCTGGTCCTGCTTCTCCAGGCTGCCAGGCCCAGGATCATGGATGAGGGAACGTTCCAGGCCTTTGGCCTGAGAGCTATTCTGAGCAGTGCAGCTGGCCGTTCTCATCCAGCATGGGTTGAGCCATTGTTTACCACCCAGAGTCCCCAGGCCACATGACTGTCACCCCTTATACTGGGCCACTGGGAAGGTGACTGTCATATCACCTTGGCCTTCTCTTCTCAAGTTACCTGCCTCTACCTCCTCCTCGCCCATGGCCTGAGGATTCACTGCAAGCTTCTTTCCATCATTTGCATGATAGATTTAGGTTTCAGATACACAAATTTTCAAATCCACACCCACCATATAAAGTAACAGTGGCCCTGCAGCCCAAGGTAAATAGTAACATACAGTATTCATTCCTCCTGGTCCAAGCCCCCTTCTCTCTCACCTGGATTACTGCAACAGTCTCCCTACTTTCCCAAGAGCTTCCCCCTGAATCTGGGAGGCAGATGTGGAGGAGGAGTTAGGAGTGTAACGGGTGCACTGGGGAGTAACACCCGTGAATGGAAAAGGAGCAGAAGCAGGACTGCACAGTAAGATCTGTCACGCTCATTAGAGGAGTCCCACTTTGGGTGGAAATGGCTGGGCCTTGTACCCCCACTTGGTGCAATCACTGCCTGGGGGCATCCCAAGAAGCACCGAGTATCACCTGGAAAGCTGAGGCCAACCTGAGAGTAACAGCTGCAGTCTATCAGCTGGCCAGCCTCCTCACCACTGGGC
>JAQZBX010055284.1:0-18456 GCA_029593785.1 Cabassous unicinctus | reverse complement strand
AAAAAAATTAAAATTAAATTAAATTAAAGGATTGCGATATTCAAAAAATGAGAAAAAATTAAAAAAATTTTTTTCACATTTTGCTTTTATCACTGCAATATTGGGTGTGCAGTCTGTACTGTGGCACTTTCCCCCCTCACTCCCTAGTGTCTCACTAATTTTCATTAAATTTTAAAAGAAATTTTAGCTCACAGCAAGTCACAGACAGAATACAAGACACTCTCATATACTGAACCTCCTTCCCTTTTCCTCACCCCATATTAAAACCTTTTTGTATGTGGATGGTAGCATTGTTATAACTGATATAGAAACAGAGCTACTAACATTGTTAATGGTTTACAGTATGGTTTACATTTTAGATTGTACACTTTTATAAATTTTGATGATATTTACCATGTCCTGTGTCCATTACTGTCAGGTAATGAAAAACATTTCCAATGACCTCCAATATGCCCTGCTTGATCTATTCTGTTCCTCCTTCCCCCTCTGCCTGGGGCCCATGAAGACCTCCTGGCTTGACTCTTTGGATGACAAGATTCATAGCTACATGAAACTAAAGGTCTTAACACACTGGTTTGTCTTCCCCTATTAGGAACTGCCCTTGCTCATAAGAGAAGCTCTCCTGTCTGTTTCTGGGTTAATCTGTCCTCCCAAAGATGGGAGTCCATCTCCTTCCCTCTTATTGTGTGGTTCTCCACCCACAGATACAACACATTATTACAGGAAGAACACTCATGCACTCCCTAGAAGCCTGCTACAGATGAGCCCTGTCCGAAATGCCATCCCCCACCAACACCCTAAACCAGTGACCCTTTCTTGTCATATTACCATAAGAGCATTCCCACCTCTGTACTTTCAACCTCATACCCACAAATTCCAAGTGTTCACCCAGTCCCTGTCCCATCTCTTCCCACAGAATGCTGGGTATTCTAACCCACCTTCCCAATCTACCCACCTGTCAACTCTGCACCACTGTAATGGTGAGGCTAATGTGTCAACTCGTCCAGGTAATTGAGAACCCTGACTAATACAACCACCAAACGCAATACTATCACTACCACTCTGTCCTACTCCTTCAATAGGCAACTAGACTCTATCACTTTACCATAGATTACATCCATATGGGTGATGGCTAAAAACTTTCTCTTCTCTTTCTTTCTTTTAATCCTATCTTTCAGAAAATAGTTCTCAGAGACTGCTCAATTTCCTTAATTTATATCAGTGAGGCCATGTACTGCTCATCGTTCAATGCCTGGCTTGCTTCACTCAACATAAGGTCTTCAAGATTCATCCATATAATTCTGTGTGTTAGCACTTTATAACTTCTTAAAGCTGAGTAATATTCCATTGTATATATGTACCACATTTTGTTTATCCATTCTTCTCTTGATGGGGTCTGGGGTTGATTCCAACTTTTGGCAATAGTGAACAATGCCACTATGAGCATTGGACTGCATGTATCTGTTCATGTCTTTGCTTTCAATTCTTCTGGGTATAAACCCAGCAGTGGAATCACTGGATCATATGAAAGATGTATAGTTAGTTTCTTGAGGAACTGCCAAACTGTCCTCCACAGTGGCTGGACCATTCCAGAATCCCAACAGTAGTGGATGAGGGTTCCCATTCCTCCACATCCTCTCCAACACTTATAGTCTGCTGTTTTTCTAATAGCCGCCATTCTAATAGGTGTAAATGCTATCTCATTGTAGTTTTAATTTGCATTTCCCTAATAACTAGTGATGGCAAGCATTTTTTTTTCATGTGCTTTTTAGCCATTTGTATTTCTTCCTTCGAGAAGTGTCTTTTCAGGTCACTTGCCCTTTCTTTAAATGGGTTGTTGGTATTTTTATTTTCAAGGTGTAGGATTTCTTTATATATGCAGAATATTAGGCTCTTATCTGATATTTGGTTGCCAAATATTTTCTCCCATTGAGTAGGCTGCCTTTTTATTTTCTTGAAAATGTCCTTTGAGATGCAAAAGTTTTTAATTTTGAGGATATGACATTTATCTATTTTTTCTTTGCTGCTTGTGCTTTGGGTGTGAAGTTCATGAAATTATTTCCTATTACAAGGTCCTGTAGATTCTTCTCTATATTATCTTCCAAGGTCTTTATGGTCTTGGCTCTTATTTTTAGATCTGTGATTCATTGTGAGTTGATTTTTGTATAAGGTGTGCGATGGTGTTCCTATCTCATTTTTTTTTGGATAAGGATATCCAGTTCCCCAAGCACCACTTGTTGAAGAGGCCATTCTCTCCCAATGGAGAGGGCTTGGTAGTGTTGTCACATATCAGATGACTGTGTATGTGAGGATTTATATCAGAACTCTCAATTTTATTCCAATGGTCAGTATGTCTATCCTTGTGCCAATACCATGCAGTGTTGACCACTGTAGCTGTATAGTATGTTTTAAAGTCAGGTAGTGTGATATCTCCAACTTCATTTTTCTATTTCAATATGTCTTTGGTGATTTGGAAACTCTTACCCTTCCAAATAAATTTTGTAGTTAGTTTTTCCAGTTCCTTAAATAGTACAGTGTTTATTTTTATTGGATTGCATTACATCTGTAGATTAGTTTGAGTGGATAGACATCTTGATGATGTTTAGTCTTCCTATCAATGAACAGGGAATATTCCTTCATTTATTTAAGTCTTCTTTGATTTCCTTTAACAGTGTTGTGCAGTGTTCTGTATATAAGTCCTTTTCATCTTTAGTTAAATTTATTCCTAGTTATTTGATTCTTTTAGTTACTATTGTAAATGGTATTTTATTCTTGATTTCCTCCTCAGCTTGCTTATTACTAGTGTACAGAAATGTGACTGATTTTTGAGCAATGATCTTATAGCCTGCGATGTTACTGAACCCCTTTATAAGTTCTAGAAACTTTGTTGTAAATTTCTCAGGGCTTTCTACATATAGGATCAGGCTGTCTGAAAATAATGAAATTTTTACTTATTCTTTTTCAATTTGGATGTCTTTTATATCTTTTTCTTTCCTCAGTACTTGAGCAAGTACTTCTAAGACAATGTTAAATAGGAATGGTGATAGTGTGCATCATTGTCTTTTTCCCAGTCTTAGAGGGAAGGTTTTTAGGATTTCACCATTGAAGATGATTTTAGCTTTGGGTTTTTCATATATACCTTTTTTCATGTTCAGAAACTTTCCTTGTATTCCTATCTTTTCAGTGTTTTTATAAGAAAGGGTGCTGTATTTTGGTGAATGCTTATTCTGCAACTACAGAGATGATCATGTGATTATTTTCTTTCAATATGTTTTTGTGGTATATTACATTGATTGATTTTCTTTTATTGAATCATGCTTGCATACCCCAAATGTAGCTCAATTTGTCATGGTGTATAATTCTTTGGATATGTTGTTGAATGCAATTAACAAGTATTTTTTGAGGATTTTAGCATCTAGGTTCATTAGAGAAATTGATCTCTAATTTTCCTTTCTTGTGGTATCTTTGTTTGGCTTTGGTCTTAGGGTAATGTTGGCATCGTAGAATGAGTTAGGCAATGTTCCTTCTACTTCTATTTTTTGAAAAGTTTAAGCAGGATTGGTGTTAGCTCTTTCCAGATATTTGGTAGAATTCAGCTGTGAAGCTGTCCGGAACTTGGCTCCTCTTATTGGGAGGTTTTTGATGACTGAGTCTATCTCTTTATTGTAATTGGACTGTTGAGTTCATCAATTTCTTCTTTTGACAATGTAGGCCATTTTAGAGTTTCTAGAAATTTGTCCATTTCCTCTAGATTATCATTCTGTTTGGCATGTAATTTTTCAAAGTATCCTCTTATGATACTCTTTGTTTCTGTGAAGACAGTAGTGATATCCCCTTCCTCATTCCTTATTTTGTGCATTTGCATCTGCTGTCTCTTTTTCTTTGTTAGTCTGGCTAAGGGTTTGTCCATTTCATTTATCCTTTTGAAGAGCCAGCTTTTGGTTTTGTTTATTTTTTCTAGTGCTCTCTTATTTTCTATTTCATTTAGTTCTGCTCCAATCTTTGTATTTCCTTCTTTCTACTTCATTTGTGGTTAGGTTGTTGTTGTTTTTCCAATTCCTCCAGGTGTTCAGCTAGGCCTTCAAATTTAGCTCTTTATCTTTTATAATATATGCATTTATGGCTATGAACTTCCCTCTCATTATATCTTTGGTTGCATCCGATAGAATTTGATATGTTGTGTTGTCATTTTCATTCGTTTCATAGTAGTTATTCATTTCTTTGAGATTTCCTCCTTGACCTACTGTTTGTCTAAGAATGTGTTGTTTAACTTCCATGTGTTTATGCCTAATCTGGTTCTCTGGCCCTTACTTATTTCCAATTTCATTCCATTGTGGTCAGAGAAATTACTTTGTATAATTTCAATCTTTCTGAATTCATTGAGAGTTTTTCTGTGGCCTTGCATGTGATCTATATTGGAGTATGATACATGTGCACTCGAGCAGAATGTATATACTGCTGTATTTGGGTAGTGTTCTATATATCTATATTAGGTCCATGTCCTATAATGTATTGTTCAGAGACTTTGTTTCTTTATTGATTCTCTGTCTAGATGCTCTGTCTAATGGTGGCAATGGTGTATTAAAGTCTCCCACTATAATTGTAGAGGTATTTATTTCAAGACTTAGTTTTTCCAGTGTTTGCCTCATGTATTCTGAGGCACCCTGATTAGGTGCATAAATATTTATGATTGTTCTTTCTTCATGAAATATTATACCTTTTATTAATATATAGTGTCTATCTTTTTCTCTTAAAAATACTTTTGCATTAAAGTCTATTTTGTCTGATATTAGCATAGCTACTCCTGCCCTTTTGTGTTTATCATATGCTTGTAAAATTGTTTTCCAGCCATTCCCTTTAAGTTTCCTTGGATCCCTGCATCTAAAGTAGATTTCTTTGAGACAGCATATAAGCGAATCATATTTCCTTTTCCATTCTGCCAATCTGTGTCTCTTGACTGGTGAGTTTAATCCTTTTACATTCAGTGTTATTACTCTCAACGAATTTTTTACATCAGCCCTATTTTCTTTTGGGTTAATGTATGTCATGTGTTGTTTTTATTTCTCTTTATGTTTTCTTACACTCTCGTCCACCTCTCTCTCCCTTGTTTTTCCTTTCATCCTGTAGAACTTCCTTTAGTATTTCTTGAAGTGCATGTTTCTTATTGGCATGCTCTCTTAATTTCTGTTTTTCTGAGAATATTTTGAACTTTCCATCATTTTTAATGCCAGTTTTGCTGGAAAGAGAATTCATCACTGGAAGATTTTTTCTTTTAGTACTTTGACTATGTCATACCACTGTCTTCTTGCCTTCATGGCAGTGTAGGCAAGATGGCATTAATTTAAGAGGGCACTCACCATCTTTCTCCCAGAGGACAGTTAATTGGAGACAGGATTCTTCTTGAGTGGCCTGGTCTGGGACCCCATGGAATGAGACTCTTAGGGACATTGATCTTGAGGGAGCTGGACAGCGTGGTGGATTGCTCAAGATAAAATTGTGAGTTTTCCCTCAGCCAAAATCATGGATGCCTATGGCTAAGCCCGATCCTCTGGGTAAAGGGCTAGGATAAGCCCCGACTCATGACGGGAACCCTGTGATAGGGAGCATTTTCTAAGAGTGTGAGGGTTCTAGCAGAGGGTGGAGAAGGGTTTCCTTTCTGTTGCTTTGGCTGCCTGGACCCCCTTGCAGCTTTGGGGAGCAAACCAGCTGGCTTGAAAGGGCACCAGTCTGAGTGGTGAGGCAAATCTGCTGAGGAAGCCAGATTTAACTAACCACCCTTTGATATGGAAGCTTGGCTTAGGAGGGGACGGAGTCAGCCAATATTATCATTCTGCCCTGGTGAGTATCAGAGTTTCAGCTCCCTTGGGGAGGCAAGGCACTGGGAAGTGTTCAGTACATTTCCATGAGCCTATTTATGGTCCCCTTGGCAGAGGGGGTGGTCTAGAAGAGGGCTTCTTTTGGGTCCCTTATTTCTAGAAGAAAAAAAAAGGAAGGTTACTTTAAAAAACAATTAACTTAGTTTAATCACTAAAATCTGCCTCAAAACCTGCAGATGGGAGCCTGCAGAGTAATTGATTGATGAACACAAGTAGGCTGAGAGGCTCCACAAGGGCCCAAGAAGGAATGTTGTTCTTCCTTAGCTTTGTTTGACTGCTTGCTTTTGTGTTTGTCTGGTTTTTCTCTGTATGTTTGTTTCTTGCTTTTCTTTTCTCTTTCTTCCCCCACCATTTTTTTTTAAATTAGGTGCTGCTAGCTTCTTTTTTCTTTGCTGTGCTACTTCTTCCTTGATTTCCTATTCTCTGTGTATATTGATTTTGTCTACCAACGCCATCTCTTTTCCTTCCTTCATCTCTCTACCTTCTGCTTCCTGTTGTGGTTCTTACATTCTACCTTTTCTCATTAGTCCGCAACTTCATGGGTGTCGGTTTCTATCTTGTCTATTCTGTTTTCTTATTTTATTATTATTATTAACTTTTCCCTTTCAGCCCTCTCTTTACTCTATCTCTATCTCCTCATCATTCTGGCATTCTAAATCATTCGATATATTTTCCTCTATTTGGTTTCTGATTCCATTGTAGCTACTCCACTTTTTTTACTATTACTTTACACTACCTACAGGAGTTCAATATGTATTTTATTAAGTTTTATATGGCCCTTCTAACTTTTATCAATATTACAATTATCATTTTTCCTTTTAACTCTTTTTTTCCTTGGGCCATAATCTTTTTTCCTTCAAGGGAACATTGAAAAAAGCAAGGAAATAGAATAAGAAGAATAAAGTGTTAAAGAGAAAACTTAACACACACACAGATCCACCACATAAATAAAACTCTAGAGCAGAGAGAAAAGCTAATCAACTGAATAAACCTATCAAGATAAAATGATGACCAGAGGGCAACAAAAAATTACAAACCACACTGAGAAACAGAAAGACATGGACCAGTCAAATGAACATACTAAAAACCAGGAAGAGATGCAGAACATTGAACAACTAATCAAAGCTGTCCAAACAAATATAATGGACCAACCTAAAGAAGTGAAGGAAGATATTACGGATATTAAGAAGATACTGGGAAAACATACTGAAGAAATTGTAAACATACATAAAAAGAAAACAGATGTGACTGTCATGAATGGCACAATCTAAGAAATCAAAAAGACACTGGATTCACATAACAGCAGATTTGAACAGGCAGAAGAAAGAATTAGTGATGTTGAAGACAGTACATCTGAAATCAAACAGATAGTAGAACAGATAGATAAAAAGATAGAAAAAATCCAGCAGGGACTTAGGGAAATAACTGACAACACAAAATGCACAAACATATGCATTATAGGCATCCCAGAAGGGGAAGAGAAGGGAAAGGAAACTGTTTAGTCAGGGTTCTCCTGGAAAACAGAATCAACAGGAGATATCTGTCAATAATATAAGATTTTAAAAGAGTTTCTCATGCAACCGTGGGAATGCACAAGTCAGGTTCTGCAGGCAGCCTGCTAGACAGCAGCTCTGATGAAATTCTGATGAAAGGTCCTTGATGAGTTTCTCGGAGAAGTTGGTTGTCCAAAGATGAGCTGGGAAATTCTCTCTGAATGTTGAAATCACTTCCCCTTTTAAGGCATTCAACTGTTTGGATAAAAGTGTCACCCATTGCTGATGTAATAGCCCTGATAAATGCAGATGTAATCAGCCATTCATGCAGTACACTCAATGGTGATCAAAGTCCCTAAATGATCTTGTATTACAATTAGCCCAGTGCTTGCTGGACCTAACACCTGGACACAATTACCTGGCCAAGTTGACACATTAGCCTAACCATTACAGTCACCCCTTGTCAACTAGGGCACCATAAACATTACCTTAAACCATATTTGGTTTCTAAGTAAAAACAATAACAGACAAGCATACATATTTATTTCCACCTAACAATGTTCAACTCCCCTGCGTACAACTGGAAATGCATTAATTCCCCACAGAATAGAGTACAAGTCCTTGGGTAATATTCAGTCTTAAACTTGACATCCTTAAATATTATTATGTGAAATTAATACAATTTTTCATATGATAGGGGAAAAGGTTGGGGAAGTAAACAAAGAAATCTGTTTGGTGTACATATACAATCATTCTCATCACTAAACAAGGAAGAAGGGTTCATGACTATTACAGTCCTTCTTTCTGTAAGTGGTCACGTGGTCGAAGTTCATGTTTATCACTACCTTCTTCCACTACACATTCCATGTTCCCATTACCTTCAGCAAGCAGTTCAGCTGGCCATGGTTCTTTGCCTGGTGGGTTGACACAAACTTTCATTCCCAAAGATTCTGGGCCATTGTTAGTCCTGCTTGGATTGGTTTGTTGCAATTTTCCACTTACTTTAATCACAGGGCATGGCAGTACTAGGAGACACCCTAGAGGATCTCCTGCATTCCAGGTAAACTACTCTTTACCCCCATTATGTACATGTAGTCCTATTTCCCCCAGATAGTCAAGGACCAATTTTCCCAGCCAGTACAGTAATTCCCTTTTTTGTCTGTTGATTCACAGTTAAGAGGAGCCCAAAGTGGACAGCTGGCAATCTTAACTTTCAGTTCATTGGAATCATTGTTGTGTTCCCTGGTGGCAACACTCCTCCTTTTGGGACTAATACCTGTAGAGAAGCAGAGCTTAAGGCTGCAGGGCAGGAAGCAAAAATTTTCCTAGTGGTTCACTAGGGATAATAGTGATTGGTGCCACTCCCATTTCCACTCCATGATTCTTGAGCCCATGAATCCTGGTTATGGGAGAAACATCACCAGAGAGAGGACACTGATTTAGAGCATACACAGCCTCCTGGAGTACATTGTCCCAGCCCTGCAAGGTATTGCCACCTAGTTGGTGCTGTAATTGAGTCTTTAAAACGCCATTCCACAGTTCTATTAATCCAGCTGCTTCAGGGTGATGAGGAACATGGTAAGACCAGTGAATTCCATGGGCATGTGCCCATTCCCAGACATCATTTGCTATGAAATGTGTTCCTTGATCAGAAGCAATGCCATGTGGAATGTCATAGTGGTAGATAAGACATTCGGTAAGTCCACAGATGGTAGTTTTGGAAGAAGCATTGTATGCAGTAAATGCAAACCCACAACCAGAGTATGTGTCTATTCTAATTAAAACAAATCACTGCCCCTTCCATGGTGGAAGTGGCCCAATATAGTCAACCTGCCACCAAGTATCAGGCTGGGCACCTCGAGGAATAGTGCTGTATTGGGGGCTGAGTGTGGGTCTCTGCTGCTGGCAGATTGGGTATTCAGCAGTGGCTGTAGCCAAGTCAGCCTTGGTGATGGGAAGTCCATGTTGCTGAGTCCATGCATAACCTCCATCCTTACCTCCTTGGCCACTTTGTTCAAGAGCCCATTGAGCAATGACAGGAGTGGCTGGGAAAAGAGGCTGAGCATTAACCACAGAGGGTTTGTCTTATCCACTTGATTATTAAACTCTTTCTCTGCTGAAATCACCCTCTGGTGAGCATTCATGTGGAACACAAATATATTCACCTTTTTTGCCCACTCAGAATGGTCTAGCCACATAGCTCTTCCTCAGACCTCCTAGTCACCAATTTTCCAATCATGTTCCTACCTAGTCCCTGACCACCCAGACAAACCATTGGCAACAGCCCAAGAATCAGTGTACAAATGCACCTCTGGCCATTTCTTCTTCCAAGTAAAATGAACAACTAGGTGAACTGCTCAAAGTTCTGCCCACTGGGAAGACAAGCCTTCATCACTATCCTTCAAGGATGTCCCAGAAAAAGGATGCAGTGCCGCAGCTTTCCACTTTCGGGTGGTACCTGCATATCATGAAGAACTATCTGTAAACCAGGCCTGAGGTTTCTCATCCTCAGTCAAGTGTTTGTAAGGGACTCCCCAAGAGGCCAAAGCTGTGAATTGGGAAAGAGAAGCTAACCTGGCAGGGATGGTGACCATGGGAATTTGGGCTACTTCCTCATGTAACTTACTTGTGTCTTCAAGACCTGCTAGAGCCCTATCTCGTATATACCACTTCCACTTTATTATGGAGTGCTGTTGTGCATGCCCAACTTTATGGTTTCCTGGGTCAGACAATGCCTAGCTCATGATAGGCAACTCAGGACTCATGGTACCTTGATGGCCCATGGTTAAGCATTCAGTCTCTACTAAGACCCAATAGCAAGCCAAAAGCTGCTTCTCAAAAGGGGAGTAGTTATCTGCAGAGGATGACAAGACTTTGCTCCAAAATCCTAAGGGTCTGCATTGTAATTCCCCTATAGGGCCCTGCCAAAGGCTCCAGAGAGCATCGGTTTGCCACTGCCCCCTCCAGCACCATTAGATCTGCTGGATCATATGGCCCAAGTGCTAGTGCACCTTGCACAGCAGCCCATTACAGCTGGGACATGTTGCAGGGCCTCCTCTTGTTCTGGTCCCAATTAAAACTAGCAGCTCTTTGGGTCACTCAGAGTAGCACAACCAAATGAGGAATTTTCTTCTCTCCAAAATCTGAAAAGACCAACTAAGCATTGTGCCCCTTTTTTTGGTCGTTGGAGGGCTTAGGTGCAACAGCTTACCCCTTACTTTCTAAGGGATATCTCAGCATTCCCCACACCCCAGGCATATAGAAATTTCGCTGAGGTGGAAGGATCTTGTATTTTTCTTGAATTTCTCTCCCGTCCTCTCTCATGCAAATGCCTTACCATTAAATCTAGAGTCTTTGCTACTTCTTGCTCAGTAGGTCCTATCAACATGATATCATCAATATAATGATCCAGTGTGATGTCTCATGGGAGGTAGATATGATCAAGGTCCCTGTATTAGTCATCCAAAGGGGTCTTGATGCAAAATACCAGAAATTGTTTGGTCTTTATAAAGGTTATTTATTTGGGGTAGAAGTCCACAGTTACCAGGCAATAAAGCATAAGTTTCTTCCTTCACCAAAGTCCATTGCCATGTGTTGGAGCAAGACAGCTGCTGATGTTTGCCAGGGTTCAAGCTTCTTGGGTTCCTCTATTCCTGGGGCTGTGTTTCTTTCCAGGCTTAAGTCTTCTGTTTCCTCCACAAGGTCAATGTAGACTATCAGGTGAATGGCTTGCTTCTATTCTACTGGGGCCTTCTCTCCGACATCAAAACTCCAACATCAAAACTGCTCCCTCTGTCCTTTCATTTATTTTGATTCCTCATCCACCAAGGGGTGGAGCTCAATGCCCTAATGATGTGGCCCAGTTAATGCCCTAATCATAACTTAATCATGCCCAGATTAGCAGACCAGTTTACAAGCATAATCCAATATCCATTTTTTAGAATTCAAAATTACATCAAACTTCCCAATGGCTACAGGAACAGAAGGACTGTTGAAGGAAATAACGGCTGAAAACATCCCCATCCTATTGACATTCTTGAAGAAAAAGTTTTCAGTTTTGTTTATTTTTTTCTGCACTTCTTTATTTTCTATTTCATTTTTTTCTGCTCTATTCTTTGTTATTTCCTTCTTTCTACTTCCTTTAGGATTTGTTTGTTGTTTTTTCTAATTCCTACAGCTGTGCAGTTATGTTTTTGATTTTAGTTATTACTTCTTTTTTGATATATGCATTTATGGCTAAGAATTTCCCTCTCAGTATAGCTTTTCCTACATCCCATAGGATTAGATATGTGTGCTGTCATTTTCATTTGTTTCAAGGTATTTATTGATTTTTTTTGAGATTTCCTCCTGGACCCATTCTTTGTCTATGAATGTGTTGCTTAACTTCCATTTTTTTTGCCTAATTTGGTTCTCTGTCCCATACTTATTTCCATCTTCATACTATCGTGGTCAGATAAACTACTTTGTATAACTTTAAACATTATGAGTTCATTGAGAATTTTTTTTGGTTGCCTAACATGTGGTCTATCTTAGAGAATGATCAATGTGCACTCAGGAAGAATGCACATGCAACTCTATTTGTGTGTAGTGTTCCGTATATGTATTTTAGTTCCAGATCTTCTAATGTATTATTCAAAGTCTTTGTTTCTTTATTGATTCTATGATGAGATTTTCTATCTAACGGTGATAATGGCGTATTTAAAGACCTCCAATATAATTTTAGAGGCATGTATTTTTCCACTTATTTGTCCCATATTTTCCTCATGTATTTTGTGGAAGCCTGGTTAGGTCTATAAATGTTTATCATTGTTCTTTCTTCTTAAAATATTACCCCTTTTACTATTATGTAGTGTCTGTCTTTGTCTCTTACAATAGTTTTGCATTTCAAGTTTATTTTGTCCAATAATAGTATAGCTACTCCTGCCTGTTTTTGTTTATTGTTTGCTTATAAGATTATTTTCTATCCATTCACTTTCAGCCTCCTCAAAACCCTGAGTCTCAGATGGTTTCTTGTAGACAGCAAATAGATGGGTCATATTTCCTTATCTATTCTGCAAATCTGTATCTCTTGACTGGTGAGTTTAATTCATTAAAATTCAATGTTATTTTTCTCAAGGAATTACTTACATTCGCCATATTTTCTTTGGTTTATGTATGTTGTTTTTATTTATATTTTTGTATTTTTAATTGTTCTTACACTCTCCTCCAACTTTCTCCTTTTTTTTTCCTTTCAACATGAAGAACTCCCTTTTGTCTTTCTTGAAGGGCAAGTTTCTTATTGACATACTCTCTTAATCTCTGTTTATCTGTGAATATTTTAAACTCTCCATCATTTTTGAATGCCAGATATGCTGGATAGAGAATTCTTGGCTGGAAGTTTGTGTTTTTTTCCTATCAGTACCTTAACTATGTCATATCCCCTGCCTTCTTGCCTCCATGGTTTCAGATGATAAATCAGCACTTAATCTTATGAATTTCCCTTGTATATGATGGTTACCTTTTCTCATGCTACATTCAGTATTTTCTCCTTATCTTTAGCATTGGTTAGTTTGACAGGTATAAGTCTTGGAGTGGGCCTGTTGTGATTTATACTGATTGGGGTGTTGTGTGCTTCCTAGACATTTACTTACATAGCCTTCAATAGGGTTGGAAAGTTTTCAGCCATTATTTCCTCTAACGCTCCTCTTGTCTCTTTTCCCTTCTATTGTCCTTCTGGGACATTTATAGTACATATGTTTGCGTATTTTCTGTTGTTCATATCCCTAAGCCTTTGCTGGATTTTTTCTATCTTTTTATGTATCTATTCTGCTATATGTTTAATTTCAGATATATTGTCTTCCACCTTGCTAATTCTTTCCTTTGCCTGTTCAAATCTGTTGTTATGAGCTACAAGTGTATTTTTGATTTCTTAGATTGTACCATTCATCACCATTATATCCGTTATCTTTTTATGTATGTTTACAATATTTTCAGCATGTTCTTTCAGTGTCTGCTTAATATCCTTAATCTCTTCCTTCACTTCATTAAGTTGGTCCATGATATTTGTTTGGACAACTTTGATTAGTTTTTTAATGTTCTTCATCTCTTCCTGGTTTTTAGTTTCTTCCTTGGACTGGGCCATTTCTTTCTGCTTCTTACTATGGTATGTGATTTTTTATTGCTGCCTGGTCAACTTTTATCTTGATGGGTTTATTCAATTTTTGTTAGCTACTGTCTCTACTGTAGGGCTTTATTTGGTTGCTTTTGTGTGTGTGTTAAATTTTCTCTTTGACACTTTGTTCTTTTTATTCTATTTCCTTGCTTTTGTCTATGTTCCCTTGAAGAAAAATGATTTGTGCCAGAGAAAGGGAAAGAGGTAAGAAATGAAAAAGATTAATAGTATTTATAATAGTAAAAGTTGGAAGAGTAAGTATATAAGACCAAGGAAAATGAATATTTGACTCATGTAAACAGTGTAAAATAACAGGAATAAAAACGTGTTTTACCAACAATGAAATGGGAAACCAAATAGAGAAAAATATATTAAATGAATTAAAAGACCAGAATGATGAGGAGAGAGGGAAAATGAAAAGAAAATGCAAAAAGAAAAGAATTAATAAAAGAAAGAAAAGAGAAGAGATGATATTGAAATAAAAACTAGAAAAATTGAGGACTAGCAAACAAAAGTGGAATGTAAGAACAACAACAGAAAGTTGGAGATAGAAATATTAAAGCATGAAAAGAGATAGGGTTGGTAGATAAAACCAGTATATGCAGAAAAGGGGAAATCAAGGAAGAGAAAACAAAGCAAACACAAACAGCCAAAGGCACCTAATGAAAAAAGGGGGTGGAAAGAAAGAGGAATGAAAAACAAAAATCAAAACAAAACAAACATATAAGCAAGCAGTCAAACAAAAACTAAATAAAAACAGCACTCTTTCTTAGGCCCCTGTGGAGCTTCTCAGGCTGCAGGTATTCATCCATCAATTACCTTGCAACCTGGCAACCTGCCCTCTGCAGGTTTTGAAACAGATTTTAGCAAGTAAACTAAGTTAAATTTTTGATAAAGTAACTTTTTTTTTGAAATATAAGAAACCCAAGAGAAGCTAATACAAAAATAATGTCTATGTTTTCCTTGTCCTGAAGCATCAGCTGGATGTTTGATATCCTGGTGGATCACTACTCTAAGTGAAGTCAAGAATTGACCTAGGGACTTCATATAGTCAGGGCAGAAACTCCTTCACTGAGTGAAACTTTATCATTGGGTCAGCTAGCTCTTCAGAAAGCCACCCAGTCACTTCCCCTTGGGCAGGTTTGACTGTTTGAAGTTGGGTAGATTTCTGCTGATTAGGAGCTTGTCTGCCCATGTCTTTTTTCCATTCTTATTGTTTTCTCTCTGAGGGCAGCAGGATCAAAGCTAAAAAATTGCAACATGCTAATATAAAAATAGTGAAAGCTCATGTGAAACATGGAAATTAGTAATATTGCATATATAAGAAACTTTATACAAATTATAAATACCAGTATAAATAAACTAGATAACTGGGAAAGGAATAGTATCTAAGTACAGCCAGGGAAGCAAAGAGATTAATAGGTGATGAGATTTTTGTTTGTTTGCTTGTTTGTTTATTATTATAGCAATAATGAAATTGATTTAATAATGACTGAAAGATTAATGCACAAGAATGCGATTATAACAAATACCATTTATTGCACACTTTGGAAGGATTTATGCTTTATCAATATGTAAAAATAAAATTGATTTGTTAAAAAAATCAATTGCCCAGGCAGAATATGTTGCTTATATCAGACTCAGCTTGGATATAAAGAAAAAAATAGGTTGAAAGTGAAAGGATGGAAAAATATTATCTATGCAAGTAATAATCAAAAGATAGCTGTACTAATATTGGAAAAAATTGAGTTTAAATCAAAAGCTGTTATAAGAGACAAAGAAGCACACTACGTATTAATAAAAGAGGAAACTCAGCAAGAATAGACAGCAAACTTTAATATTTATACACCTAAAAATTGTGCTTCAAAATACATGAGGCAAACACAGGCAAAAAAGAAAGGAGAGACAGACAAGTCTACAGTAGTATTTTGATACTTTGATACACCACTCATCAAAAGATAGAGTATCATGATGGAAGAGCAGTAAGCAAATGGAGAACTTGAAAAATATTATAAATGAACTGTCTTTACAGACTAAGAGAATTAAAAACAATAAGGAGAATTATCAAAACCAAAGGTTAGAGCTTTGTAAAAGCCAATAAAATTGACAAACCTTAGCAAGACTGACAATGTAAAAAAGGGAAGATGCAAATAAATAGAATCAGAAATGAGAGGTGGGACATTACCACTGACTCTACAGTAATATGAGAAATCATAAGAGGATACTATGAAAAACTGTTCTTCACAAAACTAGACATCATAAATGAAATGGACAAATCCTAGAAAAAATATGAACAATCTACACTGATCCTAGAAGAAATAGAAGATCTCAGCAAATTAATCACAACTGAAGAGATTGTAATAGTTATCAAAAACTTCCCAAAGATAATAATCCCAGGACCAGCTTCACAGGTGAATTCTACCAGTCTTTCAAAGATTATCTAATACCAAAATTTCTCAAGCTCTTCAAAAGATGTACAGGAAAGAGAACTATTAAACTTAGTCTATGAAGAAAACATCACCCTAATACCAAAACTAGTAAAAGATAATATGAAAAAAGAAAATCACAGACCAATTTATCTAATAAATATAGACAGAAAAAAACTCAACAAAATACTTGCAAACTGAATCCAAAAGCACATTAAACAAGCTATGCACCATGATCAAGTGGGTTTTTCAACAATTGCATATAAAATAAATTAGGTTCATAAACCACAGTAATAAATTGAAGACAAAATATCACATGATTTTTTGATTGATGCCGAAAAAGCATTTGATAAATATATCATTCTTTCTTGATAAAATCCCTCATATAAAAATCCAAGGAATTTTCTCAACATCGTAAAGTGCATATCTGCAAAACCTACAGCTAACATTGCCCTCAGTGGTGTGAGACTACAAACTTTCTCACTGAGACCAGGAACAAGACAAGGATTCCCACTGTCACCACTATTATTAAATATTTTGCTAGAAGTTCTAGCTGGAACAATTAGGCTAAGTAAAGAAATAAAGGTCACTGATTAATAAAGGAAAAAGTAAAATGTTCACTATTTGGTAATAATATCCAATATCTAGAAACCATGAAAAATCCACAAAGAAGTTACTAGAAATAATAGATGATTTCAACAAAGTGGTGGATACAAGATTAATATGCAAAAATCAATAGTGTATCACAAGTTCAATAATGTGACAGGATATAAGTTCAACATGCAAATATCAGTAGTATTTTGTACAGTAAAGATGAAAAATCTGAAGAGGAAATCAAGAAAACAATTTCAATTTACAATAGCAGATAAATGAAGGAAATATCTAGGCATAAACTGAAGACTTAAAGGATTTGTACAGAGAAAACTGCACAACAAAGAAGGTCTAAGTAAATGTAAAAATAGTCCATGTTCATGGATTGGGTGACCAAACATCATTAAAATGTCTATGCTACCAAAATAGATTTACAGATTTAAAGTAATCCCAATAAAATTCAAGTCATTTTTTACTAAACAGGAAAAGCCAATAATTAAATTGATTTTGAAGTGCAAGGAGCCCTGAATAACCAAAATTTATTGAAAAAGAAAAAGCAAATTTGAGGAATCACGCTACTTGACTTAGAGCATACTACAGAACTACAGTGGTCAAAAGTGCATGGTAGCTTTGCTGGATGCCAGCGTCGCTGGAATTCAAAAATTACAGAGAGTTCAAAATATTCACAGATAAATAGAAATTAAGAGAGAATGACAATAAGAAACCTGCCCTTCAAGAAATACTAAAGGGAGTTCTGCATGTTGAAAGGCAACAAAAGGAGAGAGATGGAGGTGATTTTAAGAACAACTAAAAAGACAAAAAGAGAAATAAAAACAATATATCACCTACATAAAACCAAAGAACATATGGCTACTGTAAGTAATTCTTTCAGAGTAATAACACTGAATGTTAATGGATTAAACTCACCAGTCAAGAGACACATATTGGCAGAATGCTCAAGGAAATAAGACCCATTTATATTTTGTATACAAGAAACACGCCCTAGACCCAGGGATTCAAGGAGGCTGAAAGTGAATGGCTGGAAAACAATCTTACACAGAACCAAAACAGAACATGGTGATCTATACTAATATCATACAAAATATATTTTAAAGGTGAAATTATTGTAAGAGACAAATATAGACACTATATATTAAAGAAAGGGGTAATCTTTAAAAAAGAAAGAACAATCATAAACATTTATGTACCAAGCAGGGGCACCTCACAATATGTGAGAAAAACACTGGAAAAATTATGGGGAGAAAAAGATGCGATGCCTTTGCAATTATATTGAGGGACTTTAATATACCATTATAAACATTAGAACATCTTGAAAAAGAATCAATACAGAAACAAAGACTTGAATAATAAATTGGACGGATCTCAATCTAATAGACATATACAGAACACAACACTCAAAGACAGCAGTATTTACATACTTCTCAAGTGCACATGGATCATGATCCAAGATAGACGATATGCTAGGCTGCAGAAAGAATCTCAATGAATTCAGAATGATTGAGATTATACAAAGTAATTTCTCTGGCCACAATGGAATGAAATTGAAAATCAGTACAGGCCAAAGAACCAGATTAGGAACAAATATAAAACAGTTAAAAAACACACTCTTAGACAAACAATGTGTCAAGGAGGAAATCTCAAAATAAATCAGTAAATATCTTGAAACAAATGGAAATGAAAACAAAACATATCAAATCCTATAGGATGCAGCCAAAGTCATACTGGAGGAATATCATAGCCATAAATGCATATATCAAAAGAGAAAAAAGGTCTAAAATCAAACACCTAACTGCACATCTGGAAGATTTGGAAACACAACAACAAACTAACCTCAAAGAAGTAAAAAGAAGGAAATAACAGAGAAAACAGCAGAACTAGATGAAATAGGAAATAAGAAA